>VWZG01009964.1:641621-673025 GCA_013396735.1 Grallaria varia | reverse complement strand
CCACCCACCCACGGCGCGGCCCGGGCCTCACCTTCAGCTCCCGGGAGGCGACGCGCGCCGCCAGCTCGATGACACAGCCCACCGCCATGCGCGCCGCCCCGGCCGAGTGCAGCTCGTTCCAAACGGTGTCACTGTCCACCTGAGCAAACAGCCGGCCCCGGAGGGGGAGAGGGAGAGGGAGAGCGTGAGAGAAAACAAACCCGTGAGGNATGTTAGCTCTAGCAATGTTTATTGGGGCAAGCCTGCACTCCGGCTGCATATGGTGTACCTTTAAATAGGACCGTTAAAATACCAAATAAAATGTCAAAGACTGTCAGGTCTGGAGCTTTTATAAATTGTTTAGACTGGGGATAATTTGGGTTCCGCCCACCGCGCGGCAGGGCACGGGGGCGGGCGGGGTGCCCGGGCGGGCAGCGGGGCGGGCACTGCTGCGACACTGCCCCCTCGCCAGCCGCGCCCTGCGCCTGGGTGGCATCCTGAGGGTAAGCACGTGACTACACAAGCATATTAAAATAAACCCCAAACTTTAGAAATTATCTTCAAAGGCAGTGCCGCACCACCGGCCGGAGCTGTGCGCGCTGTCGCTGCCTTCACCTCGGGCNCACTGTCCACCTGAGCAAACAGCCGGCCCCGGAGGGGGAGAGGGAGAGGGAGAGCATGAGAGAAAACAAACCCGTGAGGGAGGGCTGGCAGCGTGACAACCCGCGTACAATAACATCAGTCTTCCGCACTGGCCAGCTGAAAGGCCTTCTGGTCATGGCTTTGCTTATGCTTTTTCTCTGCACGGGCTTCTCCAATGGAAACACATTCCTGTCATGCCTCGCTGCCATTCCCTGTTTAGATTTCTCATTACAAACAGTGTTACACCGCCCGGGCCAGGCCTGCTCGCCAGACGCGGCTCGGGCCGGCTGGAGCGCTGAGGGGACGGGCGGTGCCGGCACCGGAGAGCATCGGGCCAGCGCCCCTTCACGAAAACAAAAAAGCAGTAACCACTCATCCCTCCTACCCATGCAGGGCTCGGTTATAAGTGACTGAAATCTGAACGATTAATTGTTTGGAGTAATTTAAGCAGTCAGTGTGGCCATAGACAGAAAATTGTATTAAATATAGCAAGATCTTTGCTGCATCCCCGGTTTTGATGAGCTAGTAAGTCTTGGATAAAAGGCTTTATGTCCCATTTTGTAACAGATGAATGTGGTTAATTAAAGCAGAGAAAGTTATCTTCTGCACCTTCTGAGTGAGCAAGGGTGACTTGTAAAACATACTGTGTGTATTACAGAAAATAGTCTAAAGAAGACATTTTAGTGTTGTAACGATGGCTAAGCAGCACTGCTATACAGCTTAAATCGGTGTGCTGAAATTTTACTTTTGAAATCTATTTTTAGTAACTATTTATTTGCAGAAACATACCAAAACATGTAGGTGAAATGTTGTATATCCCTTTATGATATTGTGCCAAGGAGACACGCTGGTGTTAAATAGTCCGAAAAAGTTATCCAAAGAGACAGCCAGACTTCCTCGATGCTCCATGGGAAGTGCATTTAATTGTATCATACCATACAAATTTATCATGAAAAGAAAAGCATTTAGGGATAGACAAAATACTGTGGCAGATGCTATTTGAATGAATTCCAAGCACACTGAGACATGCTTTCTGTTTGAATGAGAAACTTCTGTTCCTAATTTCTTTAAAAAAAAAAAAGAAAAGAAAGAAATCAAGTAATTGAAAATGGATGCAACTGCTCTCTCTCAACTGTGGAGGTTCTGAGGAATTTCTCTGATTAGTCATTTGAAACAGAAAGAAGCTTGATCTTCTCTACACCTGTCAAATGTCTTCACCATTACTGTTACAATAATATTATATTTCAAGATACTAAAATGATCTTATTTTTCGGTGTACTGGACCTGATTTGTTTATCATTTCAATCACTTTTGTGTGCATGCAGCAGAACTAATGGCAATAGTTTGTATTTGAAGTAGACCTGAGTAAGAAGACTGGATTTTGCTTGCAAAGTTTAGAATAACAGTGGTAACAGCACACTGTGTTTTCATCTGAGAAAGTTAAAATTTGTACAAACACAATTAAGCATCATTAGTTTGATATGGGATGATTTATAATATCTGGTTTGTAGATCAGTATTTTGAGATTTAATGAAATTAAGTAGCTTTCCCAAAGATGCACACTAATCAATAGGTAAGAAAATTACGAGACAATATAAGAATGAAACCAATTATTAAAAAATAACGATGTATGCAACATTAGGCAGACCTTCAGATTGTCTCTCTATTGCTTTAAAGCAACTGCAAATCAAATTTCATTTTAAAAACAAATGAGATAAATAAGTAGAGGTCATTGGTTAAGTCAATTTAATCAAATCATAATAAAGTTTGAAAAATACTGTGCAGCATTTTAAATAAAAAAGTGTCAACAAGAGGGCTGGGAGGGAGTACTTTCCTACCATTTTTATGGCTAGCAAATTAAGGTTAACATGAAGGAGTGGTTGATGAAAATGATTCAATGGCAGCTGCTCAGTACACCAGGGCACGAGCAGGAACCTACATCCTCAAAGGGACTATGATTCATTTCCAGGAAGGCTGATTAAGTTAAAATTGTAGCCACAGCTTGAGAGTACCCACCCTTCAAGACAGTTGTCTGCTCTGACACATGAGACGGCAGTCTCTTCATCCTCTGAACACCGAATACTGGCCAGGGTTCAACATTTATCATTTTCTGCTTTCAACTGAGTGTGAGGAGACTGAACTGCGACAATGATACCAAGTATCTTCCACTGAAAAATTTCTCTCAGACCGCTTGAATGACTGCTACCTAAATTTACCTGGACTGGTAGAAAAAATGGGCAATCGGGGAACAAAACAGTGTTTCCTGAGAAATTTTCAGGAATGACCACCTAAATGAACGCAGGAAATTCAGGATATTTTAGCTGATCTCTTGGGCATGGTGCATGAAATGAATGGCAAAGTCTCAAAGCCAGGGGTAGTCAGCTGGAGCGGCGTACTTTAATGCACAGTTATACAAGAGAACTAACAAAACTATATGAATAATTACCTGAAAGGCATAGTATTACAAACTTAGATGTCAAATCCTATTTCATATTCTTGCAAAATTAAGGCTGGATTTCTGAGGATCATCTCATGAAAAACAACTGAGATGAACTTGCATCACACAGCCAATGCTGTAACTAGAAAATGCCATCTCACTCCATTTTCTGTCTCTATTAGTGTTATGTATTGCCTTAAATGTTTCAGGTGTTTAAACAGATATTTTCTTTTAGTGTTACTCAATGTTTACTTTGTAAATTGCTGTTGAAATACAGTTGTATAAATGGCAAACCCATTAAAATTACAGCTTCTAGCTGGCCCAGTTGTCAGGCTGTATGTGAAATGCAGCTATGTAAAATCCTACTTGATATGCTTTTCTTTATTCCTGTGAGATGAAATGGTTAGATATTATACAACTAAAGGGAATAGGATTAGACACTGTGGTTTCTGGTTCTACTTCATGTGTATATCACATATATCTGACAGCCTATCTAGATGCTGACTATGCGTGAATTTGTGACAAATGTGATGTTTTCTGAATCACAGACTATGAAAAAGTCAGATGGAATTTTATAAGAGGTTATTTTTATTCTTCAAGTGCTTTGGAGCAGCCAGAGAATTCAGTGAAAAAGCTGTCTTGATTAAATTGTTTTTCAGACAATTAAAATTTACAGAAAATACATCATTTGCAACTGAATTCTAACACAAAATATTAACCCTTTTTTCTGTTTATATGTATATATTATTTCTATTTAAGAGTCCTTTAAAAAATTGTCAGGGTAGGAAAACGTTCTGAATGTCTATGAAATGAAAAAAACATTTTTTAAAGCATCAAAGTGTCAGTGTTGACTATAAGCATACTACACATTTTATCAAAAATCCTATCACCACTGCCGCTCTTCAAAGGATTGTGCATGATAGCCCCAAGAGCCAGAGAGCACGAGCCCTGTCTGAACACTGACTTTCTAACACACATATGGATTTACTTCACTCTGAGTTTCCTGAATGAGCACTGTAGGTTGCCGGCTTTTTCTAGCACGTCTAGTATAGCTCAGTCATTGGCATTTGTAGCAAAGCTAATACTTTGAAAAGCTACAGATGATAGAAATTAAGCTACCTGTCCCTGAAGTGGATGTGGAGGCATTAAAGAGGAAGGGAATGACTTAAGTGAAAAGAAATGTAGGCAACTTCTCCTGACTGAATGCAACTAATGTTTCAAGCCCTGTGTCCAGAAATTATCTGCTTTGCACTACAAAAAGAACTTGATATGAATGTTTCCTTCAACAAATACCTATCTGATAACTTGACTTTCACAATGAAGACTTTAAGCATATTCAAAACAAGCTGAGAAATAAGAATCCTTACAGCAGAGAGGTTTCAGCAGATAGAAAGCTTGTACTGTGCCCCTCTTTGTTGGAAAATTTCATGTTAAGGAAGACTGACTCCAAAGTTTGAAAGTTATATTATTATATATGCTCCTTATACCATGCTCAGGTTATGGCATGTGTATCTGAAAGTGGAGAGGAAGGATATGGGAATACACCTGAGAGAGAGATTGCTTACTTAAAGACCTTACTGAAATCACTGCAGTTGATGAAACTGGAAATGTTACTTGTCCTGCTCTTTATGTTTATCTGGAATGTACCTCAGAGGGGCAAAAAAGTAGTGTGAATAATAATTCTAAAGCATTTTAAAGATATAACTGCTTTTTGTTTTACCTGTCCCTTTCCCTGCTACAAAACATTGAGTCCTCATTCTCTCTTTTCTCCGGAAACCTCCTGACATCTGCCTAATGGTCACTGGATCACACTTCTGCTGCTCACAGTCTGACAGACGTTTCCATTTTTCACACTCTGTATGGTTTATTCATCTGTGTGAGTTATTTGTCTTTCTTAAATAATTATTGTAAACTCTGACTTTGCCTTAAATATACATCTACTGATAACTATATAAAAATATAGAAGAGAGCCCAAGCTACTGCTTTGGGATGGATTCAGAGCATCCTAGAACTTTCTCTCCCCACCCGTGCTCACACACAAACACACACACAAAACTTGCGATTTAATGTAAATCCAGATTCTGCAGTGGGATTCTGATTTTACTCCTCAGAGGAATTAAAAATATACTGAATTGCTCATCCTAATCTGGATTATCTGCACAATTGTTGCCATCATTAAAATGAAAGCCAGTCTTAGAGTTACCACATGCCCCTACAAGAGATATTCTATTTATTCTCTGAGAACAATGCAATCTTTCATCTACCTGTTCATGGAAACTTTCACCTGTGATGCTCCTTTGATAGTAGTCATTTTATTCTATATGTCAAATATGCTGGACAACAAGCTGACAAGCAACAGTTCTTTAGAGGAGTTTAAAAGGATTCTTTGTCCTTTCTTTAAAGAGCAAAGTTTGGGGTCAACTATTTTTGCATGGAAGTTCATTCAGTGTACATTTCAGATGGTTACATTTCACCACAAATCTAGGAAAACAACTACATTGAAAAAAAATCTGTCCTTTGATATAAATGGTTATAATACTGATAAGTAAATAAAATCTGGTCAGCTAACAACAGCGTACCTATGTGAAGTGAACAGACTGATTAAGAAATCTGTGACAAATAATATTGGAAACTACAGATCTCTTCAGTAACACTTAAATTTACTAAAATTTGTGTTTTGCAGAGCAAATTCTTGTGCTTTAGCTTTAAAAGCATTCAGAGTCTCACACTCTTCCACTTATGCCAGAGCAAACATGTTTCTGTAACTGGGGATTTTCAGTTCCCTGGCATGAAAGTAGAAATTAAATATTTTCTGAAGAGTTGCAACCTCTAAAAATTGTGTGTGGCATTTTGGTATCACTTCCAGCACAGAGTCTGTCATTCCTGGGAGAAAGTTGGTGCCAGCAAACACTACCGCTTAAGTTTGTAATACTTTCCTCCTGACCACGAGCAGTACAGCTTCACAGGTGTCACGCTCATAGCTCTCACCTCCCACTCTTACAGATGTCCTGGTGATCATTCATCACCTCTGTGATTTTCACTAAGAAGCAAAAGGTCCTCAACGTGCTTCTCAGATGCTGTTTCATCTCACCATGACTAAAGAAGCGAAGGTGTGCACATCATCTCCAAGGAGCAACTTCTAATGAATGGCCTGTCAGCTATGGCTCTCATTAAGGAACAAAGGAGAGAAGGTTTGCATGACTGACGTCTCTTCCATAAATCCCACATCCAGGAAGTGTGTAAAAGTGGACTACTTTAGGAAAAATATGTAAAGTGGGCTTCCTTTTTTTTTACTGCCGTGTTACAGCTGTATCAAAGATTTGTTCTGTCAAAGGCATTTCCAGCTGTTTTAATCTAAACTGCCTGCCATAAAGAGTACCCAGAATATCAGCTTTTCATATTTCCTTGCCTACCAGTGTGGGTTACAAATAAATTGTGAAGGAGATCTGATCTTTAGGCACCAATGAGATGAATAGTTCAGAGGATCAGCACAAATCATTGCTTAAACAAAAAAACATGGAATTCCCTTGGTCTTGCATTGACTTCTCTTCTGTGTTTGAATAATTCCAGTTGGAGAATTTATCAGTAATAATATTTAATGAAAATAATTTTAGAGGCTATTAATTCTGACCCCAAAAGTCTCCTTTCAGGCAAGAACAAGGAATATGGACAATACATGTACCCACTCTATGTACAATGTTTAACATCTTTCAGTTTTTACCTGCCTATACTGATCTAATTTGAAAAGCCAATTATATCTGATAAGTCAAAACTCATTTTTGGAAAATACTCCATAAAATATGCTAAGTAAAAATTAATAACTGAAAATGGCTACCAGAGTTGCTAATGTTTGTAGTCAGCCACTGATTAAAACGCAGCACTCCTGCTTCTGTAAAAACAGATTTCATCTAAAGATCTGTAAAAAACCCCAAGTAAATATCTGAGATGTGTATTAAAAATAAGTAGCTTTGTATTCAAAATAAGAGTCGGCAAAAAAATCAGCCTAAGTCAAGCTGAAGCCTGAATAGAATATTTTAAGAAGAAATACTTCTGTTTGGTTTCTCACTTAAACTAACTTCTATGACAGGCATTCAGAATCTCTGGGTCTCATAAAGCATACATTAGACACTGTAAAGGAACTCAAAACCTCAGTGAAACAGTGATGTGTGGTTCCTTGGTAGGGGGAATGGAGGGAGGATAGCATGGATTAGATGTGGATTAGAATTTGTTTTTAGAAAAAACTCATAAATAAAACACTTAGGCCCAGATTCAGGTCTCAGATATGTGGCATATATGACCAGATGCTTGTAAAAAATGTTACTGCACTTTCAGACCTAGCCCTGAGTACTCTATTAATTTAACTTGACATTTGTTTTGGTTCTTAATGGGTTAGTGTGTGAAAATGTTTGTGCAACTGCCTTCTAGGTTTGATCGTGCAGTTTCTAGGAGTTTATGGGCAAGTAGATACAACAATGCAGTTGAATGTAATGCATACAGTTACAGAAAATGCAGCTCTTTTGCACAAAATTCAAGCCTTATTTTTAAAAAGTTTTGTCATTTAATACTGAACACATTTTTAGTAACACACAGCATTTCAGCTTTCTTCTTGGATGTAGATGATCTTTGGAGGCCACCATGGAACTGTGCTAGAACCTGGCGTTTATTCAGACAAGGAACACATGAACATTTCCTCTTCAGAGAGCTTTTCTGGGGTTACATTCTGTCAATAAACATATGATGGGTTTTTAAAGTGCAAATGTAAATTCTGCTTTAATTACGGAATTCCCATCAAATCCATATGTGTGTGTGACTAAGTCTGGGGAGAGTGAATAGCAGTAGTAGATTGTATATGGTACTATTCCACGATTTACATTTAACATGTGTGTACATATTTATATGTAGATAATGTTTCCTGTTCTGGCAAATAAGAAGGCTTCTTTGCACAATGCTGGCCTTTGGCAACACCGCAGTTTTTAGGAAATGCAGAAAATGGGATAAGACCTTTAGTTATTTGACTTTACTGTAGTTCATTAACTTGTCAATAATTTTCTGTGTTCCATGCATTGTATCTTTCTTTACAATTTTAACCTGATCGAGTAGCAAGGAAAAAAGGTGCTTTGGTAAAAGGGGGAAAAGAAATTGTCTGAGGGACCAAATTCTGTATTATCAGATTACCACTCCTGAGCTTTCTATCCTTGCCTGCTGCAAATAAAGCAGTCTGGGACTATTCTAAAACATTCAATTGCACCTGCAGCAATACCAAAGAATTATGTCTCTCAGTTGAACAGTTTCACCTCACTTGTCCAAACATCAAGCTCTGTGGTGGATGGCAAAGGGCCACCTCAGTGCCCTGAAAGGACAAAATGGGACAAAATATCTGCCTTGTAGTGTGAAGACATTTTTTCCTTTTTTTGTGGCCATGGTGTTGATATGCTGAGTGTGGCATTCCCTTCTTGCCCAGAGATGAGACACTTGGCACTTTCCAGAACCAGAGATGAAGTCTCTGTATCTCAATAGGGGAAGGCTCTCTCTTTCTTGCTGAGATCATAAAGATTCATGTTATCACACTTGTTAAATTTTTTTCCCCCTAAAGTCAATGTGCCTAAAATTTGGAACTTAGTTGTTTCAACTCCCTGTCAATGAAGGAAATCAAACACCTTCAGTCAGTTCTTTTGGTCTTAGGTGGACTTACCCCTGCTCTAGTGATGATTGTGGCTCTCTTAATGGTTATATAGGCAAGCAAGGGTGATCAGGGTCCTTCCTGCTTTGGCTATTTCAGTAATTTGTCTTCAGTCAGTTTCTTAAAGCTGGACAAGTGAACTGCAAGTTAATAAAATATGCAGGTTTTGTCTTAATTCCTTATTTCTTCATTAGTTTTCCCCCTCAAGGAAGCTGTGAGCTTGTCAGCTAGAGAGCCAACAACCCTCTATGCATAAGAGCTTGACTAAAATGTAGTATCAGTTGATGCATTACTACAAAGCATAAACCACTGAGACAGATGACTGCCATGAATTGCTAGAACTGACAGGGTATACCACCTAAAAAGTGCATTCACCAGCACAGCTGGGAGTACATTATATACCCTCATTCACTCATCCTGTGCATGGCCTAAATAGGTTTAACTGCACCAAGTGATGGAGCACCAAGTCCCTTAAATGCTCTGGAATGACAAACCTCCAGCTCTTGCTCTGGTTTCATCTCCTTTAGTTGTGCCTTGGGGTGATACCACGATGGTCTTTTTGATAACATATTTTGTTGACCTCTGCAGAAAATATCGCACAGTCAAAAGTGTGTGAGTCCTAAATAGTCTGCAAAATATATCAATTAAAGTGTAATGTGCCTGTGAGGCTGTTTTGATTAAATTTTGGAATTTCTTTAGGGATGATGTAGCTGACAGAGGCTTAGGAGGTAAACAAGTCCTTCATTCCCAGAAGCCTTCCACAATGTGCTCCAAAATGTTATAACTGGCAAATTTCAGTAGGTTAATAATGAGGCAAGTCATTTAAATTAATAGCGAATATATTAGCAGCATGGTATACTAAGGATTTCACAATGGAAGACTTAATATTGAGTAGATGAGCCTCTAGGAATTACAGATTGCTTTCCCCAAACCTGGAAACCTTTTTTTTTTTTTTTTTTAAAGCACTGTACCTATTTTGGTACAGTCTGGGATATAAGGGAATGACATAGGTTAATTCTAATATCTCTGTGGAGGTAATGGTTAATTTGAGTGCCAAACCATAGGCAGTGTGATTTCTTTACAGAAAGATTTTTGTGCAGGCATGAGGAGAGAGACACCTAAGCAACCAGAAACCTAAATTTGCTATAAGGAGGCAATGACATTGCCAATATTTTCTCAATTTTTACACTATTGTACCACAGTAATGGAATCAGTTTGGTACCATTAGATATAGAAAAAAGAGAAATGAAGAGTCATAAAATGTAAAGGCTGAAAATTCTTCCTGGGCACAGACTGAGAAGATCAAGGAAAGAATGACAAGCAGGAAGAGACAATTTTTTTTTTCCTGGGTGAGTTGCTAACCTTCTGTAATAGTGAAATCTTGCCTTTCTTATTGCTTTTCTTCCTGTGTGGTCAGGACAAAAAGTAGCACTGTTCAGCTGTCACAGCAAGAAATGCCAGGAAGAAATTTAGTGTTCCTAAAGCATGAATATTTTGTAAGTTTTGTAAAAATGTTGAGCAATTTTATAGGTATACCTTCTTTTCTTGGTACTTACAGACCAAATTGTTTTCTGATATGAAAGATCTAGACTACACTTCAGTTAATGAAATAAGACCAGCTCATCCCAGCAGAAAATCTCATCTCTGTTTTACTGCTGTAACAGCAAAATTAGAGGAAATGCAGCGGACATTCCGTAATATGTACAAGCCATTTTTAGCCATTCAGATGGCCCATGAACAACTCTGTTCAGCTCACTAAACATTAATTCCTCTGAAGTCTGATTTCTTGCAGGGTGGTGTTCTTCCCCAGCTCCTCCTCTTGCAATTTAAAGGTCTGACTTTACACATTACAGGTTTGGAGCAGTGTCTTTGGTGAAGGAGGAGAGCATGGGGGATTGGATAACTGCCCAATTTCATATGATAAAAGTGAAATTCTCTTCTGTCTGCAGGAAAATCCCCAGGGAACAACGTATGAAACCCAAACTTAAATAAAATCATATCCTGTTTGCAAACATCATATTCCCTTTGCTTCTCAGTAATCTGGACCCATAAACCCCAGCACAGCTTGAGAGCCCATTCCTCATCTAAACAAATGCCATAAGCCCCTTTATACTTTTACAACCATGTCAGAAAATAATATTGACTGCCAATAGTGATGTGATTGGAGTTGCCTCCTCTGAGCCATAAAAGAAGCAGTCTGTTATCAATTTCTCTAAATGCATCAAGGGAATTATGGGTCGGTTCAGTTCCAAGTTATAAATGACAATTCAAAAGCCGCAGAAGTGTTTGAAGCTGGGAGCCGATGATGACATTATCATAAAAGCCTGCTCTTCTTTGCTTTTGTGGGTTTTTTTGCCTATCAACTACACAAAAAAATATGGCTGAGAAATGACTTCAAGATTTCTTCACACAGCAGCAGGTCAAACAGGCAGGAAAACAATCACTATTTTTAGTGACAGACTGAGACAAGGAGATGAAACTTACTCCCATTAAAAGTAGATTTCTGCTTCTCTTATTGTTATTTTCACAGCACAACAGGAGAAGAATTGCAATAGATGGATGCATTGATCAAATGATCAGTTATAGCTCTAGTGGCTGTTTACAGATGAAAAATTGTGGAACAATCTGACAATCCACAGAACCAAGTTATAAGTTGTGATTATTCTCCCCATTTGGCCACTTCACCTGCAATTTACCCACATCTCCTGGAAAACTTTTCACATTCCAATTGTCTGACCAGCTGCAAGAAACCATCTCATGTTATGAAAACTGCTGGCCATAGAACTGCTAGTCTCTCTCCAGCACAAAGAATTTCATCCCCCTGGTATTAGAATTCTTTAACAACAGTTGGTTCTGAAACAAGGCTAAACTTGGAAAAAAAAAAAATTGAATAAAAAGCATTCTTGCAAGAGGAAAGAGGCTGCTCTTCAGTGATGTTATACTGCTGACCCTAGATAGTCTTCTGATAAAAAATTAACCATCATTGAAAGAAAACCTGTTATTTGCAAATTTAAGAGGTTAATTTAGACAACTTTTTTTTTCTTTCTTGGTGAGAACTGTTCAGGTTACCTGTAAGGATGAAATAGCTTTATGCCCCTAGATAAGAGAGCTAATTATTACTTAGTTTCTTATAAAACTGCAACATTTATTGTTTGATTTCTTCAGAAAGCCTAACTTATACCAAGCCATATTCGCTGAGGATTCTGACATGATCAGTCCCTAGCACTACCTGAAAGAAAATTCATATGGATGAAAAGTATTTAACAAAATTATTAAGTAGTAGCTTTATATGCATTTTGCACTGCTACAGAATATTTAGTGCCATGATGGTAAAGCATCAGAAAATATTAGTCAGGGACACAGATTGCCTCTTGTTCACTTTTTAAAATTCTTGAAAAAAAATTTCTTTCACTGGAACTGTAAGTAATGTTCCAAAGAAAGGGATCTCTGATGTTGACTGGAGTTTCAGAACAGAGATAACAAAATCAATAATAGAGTTGAATTCAGGGTTACGGAGGTTAATTGGACTTTTGTTTGTGAACAATGTGAGCCATCCCAAACTCATGCCGATACAGTCTGTAAAGACCATCAGCTGATCAATGTCTGGGAAGTCCTGGGTTCCAGTCCTTGATCCAAGAACAGTTTTTATTCTGTTCAGTGATTCGTTCACATCAAATTTATAAGCTGTTTGTGGAGCAGAGCCTCAGAGCTAGGACTTCATAGTATTTATAAATATATAATGGGTAGCTCATAGCCTTAGGTACACGGGCTGCATCCTACTTATGCTCTACCTTACTTGTCCAATGCTCTTTTCAGCAGTGGCACTGCTTCTCAGTGCATGGCATCAGGGTTCCAACAAGAAGCAATATTTGATCTCCTTTGTGGTAACAACATCCAATAAGAGATGGGATCTCTGATATTAAATACAGCCTGGCAGTGGAGAGAACTGAGGCCTAGGCTTCTTATCTCCTGTGTGAGTAGTCTAACCACTAAACTATTTCATAATAGACCTGCATAACAGCCAGCAAGGTCCCTGCATGGCCAGAGGACAACAGGATCAAAGAGCTCTGAAAACCTTTGTTCAAAAAGCAGTCATAAAGTCTCCTGCAAGAATAGAATTTTTGTTCTTAGCATGTTCTCATTGTATTCTGTAGGACACAAGTATTGATGCAAGCAAGAAAAAATTACAACAAACAACAAAAAATTCTTCCATCCCTCCTTAAAATCCTAGCGTGAACTATTCTTCCTGCTTTACATTGATTATGCTTTGTAACCTTCGATTAAGTTCAAAGTTACTAAGTAGCAATATTTCTTCTTTCTTTCCACCATCATTTCTGAAAGTAAACTTAAGAATTGCTTTCCACATAGTTTGAAGCAGCTCACTTTCTGAGAGCTCATCTTAACCAATCGACAGCTAAATATCACTGAAAGAGAGCTCCTAATCTGATTATTTACCTTGAAAAAGGTCATAACCCATTCCTTTAAAAGAGCCCTACAGCAAGCCAGACAGTAATAATATGTAGAAAGGCAAACCAACTAGAAAAAAAATAAATAAAAGATCCATTTCTACAACATGTTCTTTAATCCAATTTCCATGAATTTATGTAGGAAAAAAGCATCCAGACTGAAAAAAAGCGAAGATGAACTTAAATGCTAAAAAATTATACCGAGCAATTCTTACTTGTGTTAGCTTTAGAATGGACAACACACTGTCATTAGTAAAAGGATTTCAAAGCACGTCTCTAGTCATGATTTTTAATACCACAGTAACTTGTTTCGTAGAAAAATCTTATCCTTTAATTTTCAAAGAATGCTGTAGTCCTGTTTACTGTCCAAGGCCCTCAAATAGATTTTTTTCAAGACATTTTTTTACTCAGAAGCCTGAACATTCTCTTTCAACTTTATTAATTTCTTGTTCAATTTTTTTTCTGCAACAACAGTGTGAAAAATTACCTTTTTTATGCCCTATTGTATGTGTGCCAGAGTGAATATGTGCACAGAGTGGTTTATAGAGGGGCACATGGACACATGTCTATGTGTCAATGTGTAATGTTAGCTAAATCACATACAGAAATGATGCTCAAGTTTCCAAATTAGCGAGTTACTAGTCACCAACTTCCAAATTTTAGGCAGAATCTTCAGCAGGTTAAACCCGCAGTGGGGGAACTAGAACAATTACCACTTCCTGATTCTTTTTTTCTTAGCTCATAGTGTATAAATCCTCAAAAATTACTAAGTACTGAAAGTGAAAATGCAATTTTTTTTCTTCTTTTTGTGTGTGTTAAAACCTTACAAAATGAGTATTTATCCTTTTAGGTATCTCATAACAAAACCCCCTTGTATAAACATACTAGTATGGAATGAAATTTATCCTTTGTGAAGAATAAAAGTAAATAAAACTGTAGAAAGCTGCATTGAAATTTGACCTCCAGAGATTATGGCTTTATCTCTGCTCAGAATATTCAGAGAGATACTGAGAGTTCACTTGGAAACAGTGAAAGGGAGTATCATCCAGCCAACCCATTGATACCTAGAATTAGGATTGTTTCACTTGAATATTGGTGACATCAGTAAATAATGGACCCAGTTGGACCAAAAGCATAGAATACTTTTGTGTGAAAAAACCATGTATGTGAAAAATTATTTCTCCCTGGCATTATCTTTACTAGAATTTAATAGGACCGTGATAGCAACATCAGTAGCAATTCTAGATGTTTTTTCAATAATTTAGGTTCATTCTTTTACCAAGTGTTGCAATATATTTTTGTCTGCAGATTTTTGTCTACTGTGTCCTAATACTCACAAGCTTATATTTCAGGATGAATCCATTTCAAAACAGGACATAAAAATGTACACATAATTTATTACTTTAACAATACTTAAGTTATTAGCTAGCATCTAGTGAGCCCTTTTCATGCTAAATGTCCTTTCAGAGAAATGTGGAACTATATTTACTATGCAACAGTACACAAAACAGCTCATTGTGCTGTAACAATTGTGCCCATGTTGCTTTCCTCAAGACCAGAGCTCATGTAAAAAACTCAAAGTGGACAACTAAGAAATGCATACATTACACAAAATGTGTTCCTATCTAACTGTTCCATATGCTTGTTGTAGTGTACTGTCTTCTGTGTTTGAAAACACAGTGTGATAACAGCTCAGGTTTCATCACTACTTTTTTATCAGCTTCTGAAGACTTTGAACTGATAATGCAATAGTGCTAAAGGAATAATGAATGAACACTTAGGTTTTGTGCTGTCCCTCTTGCAAAAAAACAAACATCTACTTACCCCAAGTCCCCCACAAGGCAACAAGGAAAAGAGTTTTTGAGACACATTTCCTGTATATTAAAGAAAAAAAGAAACAATAAGCAACATTTATCAAAAAGGCATTTAAATACTGGAACAGTATTTCCTTACTCTTTATGGTAATTCAGATTTCAGTATTACACTGTGAAAACACCATATATTAGTATAACAAATAATCATAGTACTTAGAAATCAAATCAGACATGGGAAATTTAAGGTACTTTTATGCAACAGTGACAAATCTTGAGATTGGTAAGCAGTAGATTCAAAGGAATATAATGACCAAATCTCCCCAGAAAGTCACTCTGAACTAGGGTGACTAATCTATAGCTGATAAGAAGCTTGTCTAAGCTAGCCATCTCAGCTTCTTCTCTAGCCAGTCGAGTGAGGCTGACACCTCCACTCAGCCTAGATGACTGATGAGTTATACTGGAGAAGTACCTGTTTCTTTTCACTGACAACAGAGGGAACCTCATTAGGCTTACACAAAACTGATAATTTCTTAACTTTGTCTCTCCAAAAGAGTTTCTCCTTTGAAAACTGCAGCCTTAATCTTCCTGTATATGTAAAAATGCAGTTTGCTTCATTTACATACCATCAATGAATATATTAATATTTTGAAAGTATAACATGAAATACTACTTGTTTCAGTATTATTAAGTAAATACATTTAGTATTACATAAGGGGAACAAAAACTTAAGCTTTAGAATTTAATTTCTAGCTAATTCTACTCTATACATTAGCTAATATAGGGTTTATCTTAATATTTATACTCACTTTTTATTCATCCATGTTTTTCTATTTTTGTTTGTTTTTCTTTTGTTGGTTTTTTTCTTTCCTTTTTTTTTCTTTGTACTACTAAACTCATTGTTTATCTTGATAAGAACAATATGAAAGCCAGGTAAGGATCTCAGGATTTGGTGCAGTTCCTATCCCAGTGTGAAATCTGATCCTAAGGCAGCCGTGGAAGAGAACATAAGCTTTTCCCCTGCCATATCACAGCACTGGCTTTTTAACTTTGCCATCTGGAGGAAACATTAGATAGTGAATCACTCGAGTTAACCCAGAGGAGCCACCCATTGTTATGGCAGGGACAAATTTGGCAGTTACTCATGTTTAGCAGGTGCCAATGAAATGCATAAAGACAATTATAAGCCATCATCTTTGAAGTACAAGAGACCAGACTGCAAGGTCTGAGATGAAGAAAGTGCTTTACACTTTGAGTAAAATCCAAGATGCAGTTTTAACCAGCTAGAGGCCTTTGATCAGTTTGCACAGTGTGCAAGAGAAGACAAACAAAACCTCCTGTGGAGCTACCAGGGGAAATGCAGGTGCAGCCGCTATGCAGAGTATTCTCACACTGTGAGTCCTAACGGTCCCAGACAAGGAAGAGGATGTTGGCTGCAGGAGATTGTCAGAGTAGAGGTACAGGTTAGAGTTTCCAGATCTCTTGCTAAGCAGGTCCAGGGACCAATTTTTCACTTTTTACTGTGGGGAAGATGACAAAGCAGATAACTAAAAAATTAGTGCTGTTAAAGTGCCAGGAGACATTAATGGAAACACAAGCTGCAATTTGAGATAACAGAAGGCATTTTCAGATTATTGAATGAGTAGACTTTTTTCTTAAATTCCATTGCAGAGTTGGGACGTAGGAGAGAACAGATGAATTCTCATTTATCTCCCTGCAGATGGGCACATTGTGCATGGTAAACACTATTACAAACAACAAACACAAAGTGAAAACAGAAAAGCAGATGGTCAGGAGGAACACTAAAATCAATCAAACGGTAGTAGTAAGACAGGGGGAAAGAAGCACATAAGCCTTTTCAGTATATCAAGAAACTTGCCTGGATATTTGCTTCGTATTGCGTGATAGTTTAAAAAAGTAGTCAACAGACTCTGAAGAACAAGAAAAACATTGGTATTTCATGAAAAGAACAGTGGGGAAAGTTTGTACTAAGAGACAGTGAGACCATCATTTAGCCTGCCTCAAAAAAAAGGAAAAAGCTCACAACTCTCTGCCAAAAATTAAATTCAGTAGCAAAAAGCTACCCTGAAAATGAATTGAAGAATTTCCCATGTTGTTTGATGTCCTAGAAGATACTGAAGATATTGAGATACTTCAAGTAAGGTAGAAAACAAATTTTAAATAATCAAATATTTTTGGCTTTCCACTAGGGCAGAGTTTGTAATCCCCGGCAAATCACTTGAGATTCAGTACAACAATTTAATGATAGAGCTTGAAATGATCCAAGATTTTTATTCTTAAATATCCATGCACAAAGGCAGTAGAAACTGTTTTGTCAAATTAGGTGCTGAGGTGCCCATAACTAACTGAGGTCGGACTCCTACAGAAGTCAAGGAAGCTGCTTAGGGTGTTGACAACTGGAGACCGAGAGTCTGATGAGCAGAAAAAAATTACGGGCAAAAACTCACTTTAAAAAAAACCAAAAAAACCAAAAAAAACCAAAAAAACCCCAAAACCCCCAAACAAACAAAAAGTGTGTTCACTTTTTACCCTGATTATTCACAGTATCATCCCTCAGTTGCGTGGATGCTTTCTGAATGCATGTTTTAGTTGTACTCTAAGTAGTGACTTGCTGTCGGGTTGTGCTGGTAGTATATGTCTCACTTTTACAAAATTTTAATAATTGGAAACTTGACCTTTTGTAACACTTTCTTAATGACAGTCAGAAAGGGAAAAAGGGAACAAATTTGTAAGAACTGCTTACTGTTCTGCCCTTGAAAGAGATGTGTAAGATTGTATTCTGTCACATGAAACCCTAGTGTAATGTGACACATCGTCTGCATATTGGTTTCCTTCGTGTCAAGACAATGGTAGTGTGACATAACATGTTGTTTAACACAACACACTAAAATACATCAGTCAAAAGCTTAACTACACAATAGTGTAGAAGTTGAAATGATCAGTTGGAACAGCTGCATTTGTAGACCCTGATGCAGGGAAACTAAACCCAAGCATTTAAGCAAGTTTATACTTGTAAACCTTTAGGAATAGGTGAACAATAACTATGTGCATAATTCTCACTGATATCAGTAGCTTACAGTAGTTTTGTTTTGCAATCTTCCAGAAGTTGTTTGTTGTTTTTTTTTCTTGAACAGGGAAACACTGAAATAGACATTTATTGACAAGTGGCCCATTCCTAGCCATAGTCATACTTCAATTTCATTCCTTCAAGTGTTTCTTTTCTATTTGAAAGGTACAGAGAATGCTTGTTAGGAAAAAAAAAAGAGCTTCAGACAAAGCAGATTCACTCTTTAGAACAGGGGACAAACTCATTTCTGGAGCCTGAGTGGAGAAAAAATGGTGCCTCTGTCTTGTTGAATGGGTAGAGGAATAAGGAAAGGAATGGTTAGGTCCTCCTTTTCCTTAGGATGCAAGCATCATTTGATGGAATTATTTCTACAGAAAACAAAATACACTTTCATTGAAATAGAAATATTTTCTGAAGTGATGCTGTTGTTGACGACATTTTTTAAGAGAAACATTTTCTTTAGGTTTTTCTCCTTGGTACACATAAATTTCTGTACTATAACAAGACACGGATTTTAAGGTCAGGATTTGCTATGTTCAACAACATTGAGCTGGGGACAGCAAAAGGTGGAACAGTCACACTGCATTTTGGAAAACTGTAAAGAGACAATTAAGTTCCTTTATCCAAGAGTCTGAAATCCTACATGATTAGAGCTTCAAGCCAAAAAACAGGCACATGCAAAAGCACCTGGGAAGAGTGTTTTATTGTCTGTTGTCTTGGTAAAAGGCCATGTGAGATGCAGCAAGAAAACATCCTAGAAACAGAGACAGAAAAGGGCATTGAGGCAAGGATACACTCAGAATACATTCTAAGACCGTGATCTTGATATAAACTCAGTCATTAAATGTTTTGAATTGTGTCTAATAAAAAAGGGAAAGAGTGTCAAGGAAAGAACTGTGGGCAAAGAAATGTTTTTCTGAGGTGGGCTAAACAAAGCTTTCTGCATTCTCTGTATTGCAACAGAAACACAGTTAGGATACCTGGGTCCATTCCTTTTTTCACCTTGTATCTGCAACTGCACACTGCATCCCAGATGCTGGTCAACCACTGAGATCCAAAATTGGAACAATATTTTATATCAATGTATGTTATATTAAATAATGTGAAAAAATGTTAAATTAAAACCAACAAAATTTAAATGTATCACTTGACTGTATCAAAAAGAAACATTTTGACAATGTTGATGAAATCAAATCAAAATGTTTCAAATTTTAATATTGCAGGAATTTGAAGCTTTTTCTTGGAAATGCCTTTTTTTTTTTTTTTCTTTTAAACCGGGATTTCCTACCTTAGAAATTCAAGCTCCTAAGAATCTATTATACTGTAAGTATTTTTCAGTTTTGAAGTTGCCTTGGCTAAGAAGATGTACTTATATAACATCGTGATCAAAAAATTTTTCTTGTCTACTCCTATGACTTACTGAAGCAACAGTCTGCCTTACAGAAGAAACACGTAGCATTAGTTTTCAATGAACGCAATATAATTGATATATATTATTACAATTGTGGCAGCAATTTCTTTTGTTGGTTAGTATTATTTTTGTTTGGGTTGTATTTCATTACATTTAAGAAAAACTCCAGATCTTAGAAAAAGAGTCATAAAAATAACTGAGAATTAGAATGTTGGATCCAGTGTGCTGAGACATAAAGGGAAGGATTTCATCACAGAATGTTTCCAAAATGCACTAGTTTTTGTGTGTGTTTCTGGCAAGTAGATCTCCTTCATGCTACACTCATGGCAGAGCTCAGTGTAATCCTACTTTTATGTTATAAAATGCATACACTGAGCATTGGCTGTGCATAAAGGTATTTGACCTGAAAAACCTGTCAGTTTTCTGCTAATCTGTACACCCATAGTGGCATTTAATATTTCAGTGTTTCCCCCTCTGTTATTCAGAACAATATTATATCCTGCATAATGGGAAAGCATTAAAATAAAGTTAACTTATTAGCAAGGTATCTGCAGTCAGCATGGCTGAAATAATTGAAATAAAGCAAATGAGAACAGCAAAAAAGCAATTCTGGCAAGCAAGTGTATCTTAAATTCCTGTTTTCAAACAAAGAACACAAGGAGATAGAAAACCAATTGTGTTCAGAATTGCCATTGACCTCCAAGGAGTACAAATTAGAATAAAGGGTTAACACTGATGATTTTTGAAGCAAATGAGGAGAAAGTTCTATTGCTGCTTTTTAACCCGTGCATTTTACTAAACTATATTGGGCTTCCATTGTAACATTCTCCTTCCACATAGCAATGCATTTGGAAAAAGTGAATTTTTGTCACACTGCTTGCCAAGTGCTTTAAACCGACACCAGCTATGACTAATGACAGTGCTGGAATGTGCTGTTCTCAGTAGAATAGAGGCCTGTACAGACCTAGGAGTTTCCTGGGGTCCAGCTTCTGTCTGTTCAGGGGGCTGGTGCCATACAGCAGTGAATGATGTTCAGAGTGAACCAGCTGTATTTCCTCCAGACTGGCTTTTCGACCTCGAACTCGCTGAAAGAAAACAGCAGAGCCCTACAATATTCCACTGACAATATTTAGGGAGGAAAAAAAAAAAAAAAAGTAAAGGTCCGA
Organism: Grallaria varia; assembly: GCA_013396735.1. Classification (NCBI taxonomy): domain Eukaryota; kingdom Metazoa; phylum Chordata; class Aves; order Passeriformes; family Formicariidae; genus Grallaria; species Grallaria varia. Next base: position 652,345 of record VWZG01009964.1, on the reverse strand, counting down.
AATAACATTTAGTATGATTAATAATGGGTTGAAATTGCGTCATGCAGGAATGTGACACTGATTTGTTTATTAAAGTAATGCTATATGAAAAACAAATGTGTGTGTGCTTTATCACGAAGTGCCTCATTTCAGTCTTAGCACAGTTAACTTAATACAGGGTTTCACATACAAGAAAAAGAAAAGAGTCTGCCTCTTTTCTACATAATACATTAAGAGATACAACCCAAAAGGTAAGATACATCTTAAGTAAGAAATCTGCCTTGAAAAAAGTCTAATTTAGAGAGTGAAAAATTATTCACACCTGTAAGCTGCAGATGCGTTTGGAATGAGGATTAATGGGTTTTGCATTATTACTAGTACTTGTGATTTACACTGCTAAGAACAGAACCACAGTGAGGAGAGACAGGGAGAAAAAGAAAATTAGGCTTAAATGCTTTAATAAAATATTTCTGTATATTTTTAAGTTTTTAATGTATGATTAATATCCCAGGATCATTTTTGCTGTTACACATGCTGACTCGCTTCCTTACATTTTTGTAAGAGAAGTTTGTCTCTTTAACTGTTTCTCCAGCCTATACTCAACCCATGCAAATGTGTTAAAAAACCTGGGATGTTTTTCTACAAATCCATTGAAATTTAATGAGTTTAGGAAGGAAGGAGAATAGGGAGGAAAAGATAAAAGTAACACTTTCAACATCTGTTGCTTGTATGTATTTGAAGTTACAGCTTCTCATAAAAATATTTATATCTCTGCTTGTGCTAGTGCTGCACAGCTTTTGCAGGCACAGCTACATGAATCAGATTTTGCTCAGGACTGGGCCTAATAAACAGCACTGTCAACAAAGTTCTGGTGCCAAGATCACCTTTTCTGTTGATATTGGATAAAATGGAGAGAAAACAGCTTGTCTTTAAGGTCTTGGACCCTATGTGCATATCTGGGCCTTAGGAACACCTAAGGCTAAAACCTCTCACAGTTTAGACTGTGGATGTCAAGGTCTACAGATAAACAGGTACAGAAGTTATCTAAATAGACCACCCTATTATCAATTACACCGATTAACCTGTTACAGAAATGCCATTTAATTCTAGTTTTATTAGAGGTTATGGTGTAATTCTTATTTATCCAACACCTTGTCATACACATTGGAAAGCACCAACCTCTGCACTAAGAGAAGAAAGCAGCATTATAAATATGAAAGACAATGTGCACTACAGAAGAAAGGAGCTGCCTGGGGGATGGTGGGGTCAGAAGAACCATGCACAATTTAGATTGAGTTAAGCACTGGCAATTTTTTCTGAATAATCAGGAAAAATATCCTAACAGTTAGCGCTAGATGACTGTGGAACAAGCTCCCCCTCAGGGAAATAGTGGAAGCCCTATTTCTTGCAGTGTTTAAAACCTGACTAGACACAGCAGTGGAAAGAACATTTTAGGGAATGATCCAAGAACTAAATGACTTAATAAACCCTTTTTCATCTCTAATTTCTTCAAGCCTCTCCCAGTCTCACATGAGAATTTGTAGCAGTGCACTCACATCCTTTTAACACACAGTTGCACAATCAAAATCAGCACATTATGTTACTTCATGGAGTCAGTAAACTCTGTAATGGTTCTTCTGGGTCAGATAAAGTATTTTTCTTCACAAGTGAATTGACTGGTAACATTTATTCCTTCATCCATTCTCATTAAGGTCTATGTTTCCAACAAGCTGCTTAAAAATCTATATACCCAATTCTCCACAGAAAACTGGGAAGGGAGACTGGCTTTTAGGGCAGATAATTTAAATGTATAAGAAAAGTAAAGAGGCGTTTTATGAAGGTCACATCAAAGAACCTTGAGCAAATACTCACTCTCTGATCATATATTTTCTACAAGTTATGCAAAAACTCTGAGAGATGTTTCAGAGTTAATTGTCTGGCTTTTTACTAAGTGCTGTTAAATGCCATATCCCTTTAACTACAAAAAGACCCACAGCTAGCCATTATTCTTGCAATGGAGTGATCTGTGATATCTGGTCTGGAAGTGGTCTCCCTAAATGCTTTGCCAACAGCCTATCTACTATCCACTATCACCAGCCAAATTCTCTAGGGCAGAAACATGTCATGCAGAAACAGGTTTGGTGCAGAAATCAAGTAGCACTGAACAGGACATCCCACTCCAGGCAGCTCTCAGCAGTGAGGCCCTTGGAGTACAGCCATCGGCTGAGCCTCCAGGGCAGGCAGAGCCCTGAGCTGCTCTTTCTCCATGGCTTCTCCAGCTCTGATACTCAGCATCAACAAGTACATTGACACCGTAGATGGCAGGAGGCAAGGGAAAGGTAAACATGTCTGTGCTGTTTCTGCATTCCCATCTCCTCATTTAGCGCTCCTTTCATACCATCCTTGCAGTATCTCTGCTTGTCAAATCATTTTCATGAAAGTTAAAATCCCAACTATCTAAGGCTCTACACAGAGGTAAAAAAAAATTGCATTAAAAATTACCTGCAATAACTTCTAAGAATAGTCCTTCTCACACAATGATGTCAGGATTTAGCAGATCTACACAAGCACATGTCCTGAGTCTGTTGCCAGAGTCTGGAGTCATGTAACTTCAGTTATGCAAAGTGATAGCTTCTGGCTCTCACTAGCATGAGTTATCAGACAATAGAATATATGCCTTTGTGTAACTTTACACATACACTTCTAGCCACATATTTTTTTTATTTTGAAGTGTCTTTCTAAATTTTCATTGACCGTGGTAGTATCAAAACCATAAAATATAGCATAAAATTGGTATAAAGCCAATGAAAAAGGAGAAATAGCATAGAAAAAACATATGAATACTAACTGTTTCATTAAGGGGAATTTGAACACTACGTCCACCCATCTTCTACAACTTTAGTAGAAGACAAGTCATCCTTTTCTAATGTGCATGACAATTTTTATGTTGGCTTTGTCCTCTGACATATGCAGTTCCCTCATCAACAGAGACATTTATGCATCTCAAGAGAGTAAAATACTTGCACCTGAGTGCTTCAAAAAGTCAGTCTAGAACTAGAAAGCTATTCGCCCCACAACAGGAAAATGCTTTCACCTTACACAGAATTTAAGGTCAAAGAATACCGTCTAGTCTGGCCTTCTGTTTAAAATAGATCATTAACGTTTCACATGGATAACCTCTATTAACCTGAAGATTTTGGTTAGACTTTCAACAGACTAAACTCATGCACAGAGATTCAAAAAGACAAAGGTGATGCTGCCTGTTTCTCTCTGCTAAAGTATCAGGAATTGTTGACCCCTCGAGTCTCCCAGTGTCCATTGCCCATATTGCAGCTATTTGTATGGAAAATCTCTTAGGCTATCAAGTTTGCAAACAAGGTCTTCAGATTTTTTCCTGCCTTTCTGAGATTTCTCACAGTTTTTAAATTCTCTCTTGTTTTTAAAAATACTCACAGATAGCATTTGTTTGGCCAGTCAGTATACCCACATGGCTTGTTCTCTCTCCATCATGTGGGAATTGCAATCATACCTCTGACATGCATGCACCCACACAGAGATGCATTTACTCTCTTCACATGTTTTGGTCCTCCAGTGACTAATCTGAATATGTTAAATGCTCTAAAGATTTTTGCTCTTAAAAAGGCTTACCTTTTCCTGTATTATTTAATCTTTAGTGGTAAATTGAAGTACACAGGGTGAAATTTTTTCTTATATTTCAGTCTGTGTGATCTGGCAGACTCAACTTGAAATTCTTTCCTTCTCTCCCCCTTTGGCCCATGAGATGTGGACAGCAGGAGGTGTAAGATGCCTCCCTAATCCAGAAAACTACCAAAACTGAGATCAAATTCCAAGCTGAAAAGAAAAATGCTGCTGGACCAGAGGAAATAGAGTTGGGGGCACATAGTGGGACCATGTTTATATTTTTCTTTTATTTTCTAGAACTGTGCTGATCACTGTAGACTAATGTCAGTCATGTGTGCATAAATTATGGCCCCAAAGGAGTTATGTAAATACTTCCTCTCCCTAGAACAAATGGAAAGTAGACACCACTACCAAAACATAATTCAGTCCTTTTTTCGTCCCAAAGGTAGAGCAGCTAGGCATTGCTCTTTACCAAGGGAAAATGGGAAAATAAAAAAAAAAGATAATGGATGTTTTTATGCCAATCTTTGCATCTTTTAGCTGTCCCAGTCTGCATTTGGTAACTGTCTATTCTACATTTGTCAACCTTTAACAAACACTTCAGTAAATATACACAAATACTTTTAAACTAATGCAAAAATACTTTGTCTGAATTTTATTTTTCCAATACATACATACCAGAGCTTTAAAAAAGTTCACTATGGGGATGTGTGGGGATATGTGTGTGTGCGAATTACTTCACTCTCCTGCCCTGAAGTCAGTCAGGGACTGTATCTCAATCTGTCTCTCCAGGGCTGGCCATGAATGTGTTTCTCCCTTGTCTCAAGGAAGCTGATGGGGGAATTAATCTATCTGTTTGGAAGAGTGATATGATTAAAAAAAATAATCTGAAAGCTATAACTACTTTCTCCATTTAGGAAAAATTCTCTAAACTGTCGTTTGAATAACTCTAGAGCTCAAATATCTATGGCTCAAAGACAAAATACAGCCTGCAGAAGAAAGTCCTCTTGGCTGTGCCGGCAGCAGTAAACTAAGCAGTGCCAGGAAACATTCCCAGGCAGAGAAACACAATCATCTGTATTATTAAATTGCTAAAGTGGTCCTTCACACCGTTTTGGCTGTGCAGCAGCTAACACTCTCCCAAACAACTCCCAGACATGGTTTGGTCACTGGCATGGGCCAGGAAGCATTCCTGGTACTTTGAATGTGGGCCCCTCCGTGCCAGTTGGCAGCAGGGGTGGAGAACAGTCTCAGGCACATTTATATTTCAGTGAAGACACAGCTTTGAGGACCCCATTCAAATCTTCTTATAATTTTGCCAAGTTATATTTTCAAAATACAATGGTGTAAATATGAGCAATATATATAGGTAATATATAAAGATAATAGATTAAGCTTAAATTAATCTATCTAAATTAATCTATGAACTGCAGCAAGCATGGTGTCAGCCTAGTATATATTACTTCCATCATCCTCCAGCCAGTTAGAGATGACAGATCTCTATATACTCAGTCAGATATCTCTCTTTTGCCAAAGTCCTGAGCTGTGTGAGAGGAGTTAATCCACACCACATGATTTAGGAAGCACATACAGCTCCCTGCTATAGATAACAAAGATTGTATAGATACAGGTTGTTCATTTTCATAAGGGTTTCTTGTTAGATTAAGAAAATAGGGAGGGTCCCCTGGCACAGGCCTGTGCGTAAGGATACACATATTGCAAGGTAACAAGATCTGAGCTACCTCTGACTGAACTACCTTTGATCCTAAAACTCCTCATCAGACAACGAGCGGGACTGCAGCCCTCCCGTGGGACTACTGTTTTAGCTAGAGAGGAAAAAAGGAGGTTCACAGTTACTGGAGAGGATTTCCTAAGCGGCTGTTGCATGTTACTGTTCCTAAACTGCCCTTTAGACTTGGTGTATGAGGCAGTGCACGTGGCAAAACTTGAACAGTGATCTCCTCACTCCTTCTGACAAAAAGCTGTGGGAAATTTTACTGAGGAATTATATTAGAAATACTAATGTCCATGAAGGGGCATTCAGAATTCAGCAGTCGACAGTGCAGTTGCCCATGATGCATCCTCAGTGGGGTATATTCCAGAATGCAGCTTAATCATGGCCTTTTATATGTTGGATAATGCAATAACTGCTCCCTTAGTGACACGAGTTATCTATTCAGCTGAATGACTTTCCTAAAAAAACAGAGCATCAATTAAGTGTAGCCTTCCTTATTTTGGAAACTGAGCAATTTTAAGCACTTGTTTGATGTCAGGCAAGTGCTAGATAATTCAGTGAAGCAAAGGCCAGATTGCATCACTAAATATTAATCCTGTCTTTAGCTACATAAGAGGATCTAGATAAACACCAGATCTGAGTACCAGCTTCACACTGAGATTCCTCAGGTTTATCATCACAGCTTACATTTTGACAGCTCATTTCACATTCCAGCCTGATTTTAAAACACACAATTAGAGTCAAAAGTAGCTGAATGCTGTTCAGCATAAAGGGACTTACTTCCTCTATGCCCTCTCACTGGATTTTGCAAGACCTAATAGGCTCTATTTCAGTTTCTGAAATTGTAGAATTTCAAGAGAAAGCTTTAAATCTTCCAGGAAATTCTTGGACTGCATGCATCTCAGAATAACCTATACCACCTTTCCATTTTTCACCTTTTGCAGATCCTCACAATCTCCTGCTCAGCAGTATCTGTTTGTTATTGGAGAAAGCAATACATAGTAGCACACTGTGTTTTCTTATTTTCTCTCTCTTTAGTCTTTCTTTATTTTATGGAGTCCTGAGTCAAGAAGGTAACTAGGCTTTATTTTAGTAAAGCACTCAGCTGCATGTTTAACTTACTTTTTAAGTATATGATCCCACCAGTGAAACCACTTGTGTGATATGTGGCCTCAAGGGCCTTGCTGAAAGAAAGTCTTCCTGAAGACTGAAAAATTTATCCAGGCTAAAAAAGGGAATTAGCCTGTTAGAGTGCTGCCATCTAGTTAGATGAGTGCATACAACAAATCCATTTACAGTGCCTGCAGTATCTCACTGCCCAGTACGCTGGGCTGCCTGCAGAAAGTCTTTTTGGACAGTCACTAATAGCTATTCAAAGGGATCTATTGAACCAGTTCCTTTTGGGCTTGTAAAAACATACCTATATAAAGAAAAATAATTAAAGAAAATGGCATAAGAGCCCTGGCAGTTCTGGGATCCTGCAAAACATAAGCAAATTTGTGCTGAACTTTGTTAACCTGTGCTGCAGTGCTGTAAGCACACACAATTGCCACAGGCTTCTGCAGAAGTTGACAGTGCTGCACAACCCATAGGAAGCGAGGAATGGTAGGAAAAGGGTATTTTTAACTAACCCAAATCATGTATGAACCTCACAGCCTATATTTGATTTATGCATGTTTTAATATGCAAGTTTTGGAGGGAAATCAAAACAGAAAAAAATTACGCTTTTGCTCTGATACTGCCTAGAAGAGTGTGCTTGAATGTCTTGGGGTTTCACATAGGACACGTTATATACAGGGCAAATGAAAACACTACAAAACCACACTTTAAAGTCTGAAGTAAGACAAGCTGCCATATGCTTGCAGAGTGAGACAAACTATGTTAAAAAAACAATGTTCTATGCTGCAGAATTAAAATTATTAGTTATTTGAAAAGTTAAGAACGGTGTTATTGGAAGGACTGCACTTGCTGTTTGACTACTGCTTGTCTACCCTTCTTTATAAAGGTCAGGAATAATCATGTCTGGATTTTATATTCTGATGCATGTGGATAAATGACTGTGTAAATTCTTTATTTTCTGATTGGAAAGTGTATTTTCCTATAAGGCATTTATTTAATGTTGTCAGTTAAGACCAAATAATTCCTAAGACAAATTACTCTCTTTTTACTGAACTAAGTCAGATTTATCATTTAATGAATTTACCATTTACTTTAACAAGTCGGGTATCTGGTCTTAATTCTTAATTACCTCACACTTGTTTAGCAACCCAGTTTCTTGCAGCCTTGACCAGATGCTTTGGATTCTTCCAGCGTGTTCAGGGTGATTAGCATAGTTCCCACACATACACTGGTGCTTCAGCATCAGACTGTCATACACAACACCTTCAGCACAAAGACAGCACAATAAGAAACAGTAAGTGAAAAAAATGAAAGTTATACTGTTCCCTGTCATGCATACTATAGCAAAGCTGGATTTTATTTGACAATTAGAGCAAGATGAAAATCACAGTATCACAGAGCCATTTAGGTTGGAAAATACCTCCAAGATCATCAAGTCCAGCCTGTGACCAATCTCCACCTTGTCAACTAGACTATGGAACTAAGTGCCACACCCAGCCATTTCTTGAAGACCTCCAGGGATGGTGACTCCACCACCTCCCTGGGCAGCCTGTTCCAATGCTTGACAACCCTTACTGTGAAGAATTTCATCCTGATGTCCAACCCGACTGCCTCCTACCATAGCTTGATGCCATTTCCTTTTGTCCTGTTGCTGGTGGCCTGGGAGAAGAGGCTGAACCCCACCTGGCTGCAACCTCCTTTCAGGTAGTTGTAGAGAGCAATGAGTTCTCCCTAGAGCCTCCCTTTCTCCAGACTAAACAACCTCAGCTCCCTCAGCCACTCCTCATATGACTTACTCACTTTGTTGTCCTTCTCTGGACCCAAATTCTTCTTTCCTTTGTGAGACTTTGAATTTTGATTTACAAGACACATCTTGTGATTCCAATTAAGCAAAAATTAATTCTGAAGAAATTATATTAATAAATACAATTAACTGTAAAGAATAAAGGAAATTGGGTAGTGTCTTGTTAAAGCTTTTATGGCTAGGAAAAAAATTAGTCATTACTGAATCACTTGTTTTCTCTTTGTCTAGCAAGTAAAGTTACTTGAATCTGTTAACCTATACATAACAAGAAAATGTTATATATTTATAGCAATGTGACGAAAATAATTCAGCAAAACCTTTTAAAATAAATTTTGAAGTGGCAATGCCACTCTGCATTTGTATTGCTCAACTAATACTATATTAATTCCAGATCTCAAAGCATATCAAATGAAAGTTTCAGAAAGTTGAAACAGTGGCAACCAGAGTCCTTTTTCATTAGAAAGAAAAGTTCCATCCACTATTCAATTAGGACCAAATCCTTGTTGTTTGACTGCAATGCAAGGTACCTTTTGAATTTTCTACGGTCATTTATTCAAGGACAGAACAGCTTTATACGAAACAGCTATCAATATCACATTGCTCTGTAGCTGTGTATTGGAAGCCAAATAGAAATTTTAGTGAGGAGGCTCAAGCTAAATTCAATTTTCAAGGCTTTCAAACCAAGTCTGAAACACTGAAAAATTAGGGGTTTTTTATTTACTTGTTGCTTGTATTCGCCTTAGAAATGTCTGGAACAACAATTATTGTCCTTACCCCTGCGGGCCATTTTCATTTGGGAAACATTTGAATTTTTCTTCTCCTTACAGTTGAAAGAGACTTAAATTAACAATTTCTCCAAGTTGCAATATTTGGCATTCAAAACCTCTTTCTTATGTGCCACCACTGCTGGGGATGCCAACACAGTTCTGGGAAAATTGTGTTAGCCTGCTACTGGAAAGTCAGCAAGTGAAGAAAACACAAAATTAAAGTCCAGGTTAAACAACATGCTCAATACCACCCTTATTTAGCATAGTTCTTGAATGGATATTGAGCATCAATAAAGTCTTTAAAAGCTCTACTCAATAAGAGGCTGTATACATTGTGGGCAATTCAAAGTTAAGGTTCTGAGATAATTCAGTCAGAAGGCAGCCAGAAATTATGTTGCTCGAGAAATATTTATGCTGCCATATTTCTTAGCTCATGCACTTTAGAACTGATCCTTTGGGATCTTGCTATTTAAGCCAAAATGATAATACAACAATTGTGTTTAGCATAAGAAAAATACAAACATAATACTTAGGTTCAACATGACCAAGTTTATGCTAAGTGATTATCTAGCAAACATAATAGTTTATTAGCAATAAATTCTTTCATTTACTTTCTTCTTTTGTTTTCTTTTAAAGAAAAAAACAAAACAAAACAAAAAGAAGAACCAGTGAAAATCTGGAGCTAATAAACTAATGCAGCTTAAAAATATCTGCTGGGATTGTCAAAGCAGTTAATAATTTCCTTCTTTGCAGTTCTTTTTCTTCTCTATCATGAGGGCTTGTAAGTTATTTGGAAGTATGCATACAGGTAAATGTATGCTCACATACTTCGCTTTCCTTTTCTTGGCACTCAAAGTTTTAACTTCTACAGTCTGTTGCCTACCCATATTGTACAGTTTGGCAGTGGTCATCATACCAATAGATAAGAAAGCATTTCCTCCCATCCCCCTGACCAACAGAGAAGGTGTTCAGATGCTAAATGTACATGCATCAAGATTTTCAGAAGCTTTTAGGCAGAGTAGGCAGCTATAGTGAATGGATTTGAATGGAAACACTTGTTAAACATTAACTACATTATTTGAAAGTATTTCCTACTGTCATTCTTTCAATTATTTTTTTCTCTTGTTTATTTGAATAGTCCAAATGGCAGTTAATAGAAAAAAAATATGTATATCGCTATGTTATTGTTACACAGAATGGAGTGTAATAATGACACTTTTTGATTACTTATATCAGGGTTGGAACCAATTTTGAAGTGAAACTGTATATTGAGGATGCCTCCTCTGGTTGACATAGATATAAACATCCCTTTCTTAGTGCATTAGCATTTTCCCCCAAAATAGAATATAACTAAAAATGTCATTTTATTGTACCTGAGTTATTTTATCTAAATCAAAAATCAGTTTAATCAGGTCAAGTCAGTATTACATAGCAGAAGTATCTGTTCCAAACCTTTAAATACTAAAGATAGTTGCACCCCTGAGTGTAAAAATTATTTCTAGAAAAATTAATTGCCTTAAGAAAAGTCTGAAATATATGTTTTCATATATTGCGAGTATTTAAATTGATTTAGGATGTGCAAGTGATTCAGATGTGTGGCTGCTGGTCATACAGCACATGTGCTTGGTGCAATACCAGAATGCAGCAGTAAAGCTTACTGCTAAAAATAGCCTATAGG
>VWZG01009964.1:544175-641533 GCA_013396735.1 Grallaria varia | reverse complement strand
AAAAAAAAAAAGAGAAGGGAGGGAAACAACTGTTTTCAATTGCAGACTGCTGTGAAATATTAATAAAAGATGGTTATTCTGTCTCTCCAGAACAAATGCCTACAGCCAGATTCTGCTCTCAGATTCCTTGTGTAAATCTGAGCAGCTCCACTGAGACTGGTGGATTTATTCTGGATTTACACCAATATTACTGAGGTCAGAATGTGGCCCTGATGACAGATGGGAACGGTGCCACCACTGAACCATATAATGATAGAGGACACAGGACAAAAGAAACTGAATTTGCACTCAGTCAGTAAAAGCCAAGGTTTTCCTGGTGGGGACTCCCTAACAGTCATTCATTTCCAAAATACTCTATAATTGGGACAGCTTCTCTTAATAATATTTTAAACAGAGGGGAGAGCAAGAGACCTAAAAATCATTGGCTAACAGCATGGTTTGAAGATTAATTGCCCTGGAGAACAACAGCACCAATAAGGAAACCCAAGGGAAGAATATCTAATACATTATTCTGTAGAAAAATCTGAACTAACTAATGTCAAATATTCTGTGATTAGTCTAAATGAAAATTAAATAGACTTCATTTTTTTCCATCTTATACTTGTTATCTGGTGCATATACTGTGTATATATTGCTTAACTGTCTCACAACAGTCACCATTCTAATTCCTTTCATATATTTGGCTAAAACCATTTTCTCTCATGACTTACAAAAATATAGGCTCATTTTGATACTTCTGTAATAATCTGCCACAACAGTTTTCCTGTAACCTTTTTTCTCTCTTCCAAGAATATATAGGGGGAAAACCCCAAACTAAAAAAAAAACAAAAAAAACAAAAAAAAAACCACAACAAAACCCAAACCAATTAATAATAATTCAGGACAGGGAAGTGTTTTTACCTTAATTTCTAGACTCTGACCTCACTTTATGATGTACTAGAATTTTCTCCCATTCAACCCACCTATTCCTGCCTTCCATGCTTTAAAAAATGGTACTGTTGCAACTGCTGTGGTCAATGGCTGGTTGCATCTTGTGCTTTCTTAAGGCAGAAAATCATAGAGCCACAGCATAGCTGAGGTTGGCAGGGTCCTCCAGCGGTCTACAGTTCAACTCTGCTCAGAGCACATCAGCACTGTGATAAGACCAGGTTGCTCAGGATCCTAAAGGATTTTGTAAAGGTTGTATAAGAATAGGGGAAAATTAGGTCTGGGTTTATTTCTTTCTACTGATCAATGAATAAATGCTAGGGCACATTCCAGATCCAGGAAATATTATGCTCAAATAAAGCCAGTCTATACCATAACGTGCCATATGTTAATAATACACAGGTTGATCTGCTTATTCACAGAAATGGTATTAGAACTGTTAATGTTGCAAAGTCTCTGTTCATTGTCACTCTGAAGATGTGAATCTCATAATGTAGAAAACAGCTCTATTTTCAATGCACTCAGAAACTGCAGTGATAAAGCTTATATATATAAGTCTGTAAGCCTGTATATATAAGTCTGTAAGCCTAGACACATGTCAGGGAAAGAGATTTCTTCAAGCAGAAACAAAAGGCTTAATTGTGAATGCAGAGGTATGTGCTCTGTTGGAGCTGGTCAATCAGCCAAGGGCTACCGGCTGTTAGCATAGATACAGCTTGGAAGCAGCTTCAGCACTGCACTGTCTTCAGTCAGTATCTAGAGAATATGAAAAAGGTGAGGGTGCAGAGCAGAAGCATAATGTTGTAGAGCATATGGAAATAGGAGTATTTTTTTTCCAGTAATGAGCAGAGATGATTATCTTGAAAGACCAGTGGAGGGGGGAAAAGGATTCAATAAAAGAAGAAAGAAGGATCCAAGTAAAAGATGTTTCAGATTTGGAGAAAGGAATTCAGTGAAGGACTGAGAATCTCTGTTGGAATAAGATGGGCTTTTCTCTCTCTTTCCTTCTCTCTTTTTGGTGTTCATGTAGCGATGTTTTACTAAAAGGATAAGGTTAGACTCTCTGCCTCATCTTAGTAATACCCTGACTCTTCACATGCACTCTCTGCATTTCCATTGCCGACCCCATCAGGCTTTGTTGTGTCAGATTACAAGCCCTTTATGCCAGGGATGTTCCATTCCCACCAACTCCATTCAGTGTTTGTCCTTTTTTTATTCTGCCATCTCAACTTCACATTTTCTTTCTTGATTAGTTGCACTGATGCCACAAGTCCACAAATCTGTGTAACCCCCTTGACCCTAGTCCCATTACTGAAGATTATAAAGGGTCATGTCAGTAAACCTTAGCAATCAGACTGAAACACCACCCTTTACATTTGTAACTTCATTCAACTTTTTCAGTGGAACTGCAGATTTTTGAATGGGACAGTGAAGCCTACACACAGTGAGCTCACTTTTGTTGTGCTCTGTGAATCTCTTAAAATTAGTTTATAATGTTTTGGGGACTCTGTGAACCAAGGTTAGAAAAACAGTGGCCTGGTTTAATAATTCTGTCTGTATACAGCTGTTCTTTTTGCAGAAACTCATGGAAAGTGAATTACGTTTCTTTCTATAGAATCCAAATATTTGTTACTCAACAAGTAATAACAAATTTTTGTTTTTCAAGTTCACATTCTAATTGGGAAGATGGGACAGCATAGTGTCTCACAAAGTCACATACATTGCCCATTAAGGACTCTGTCCTACATCAATCCATGGTCATAGCCTGAAAAGCTGTGAACTTTCAGGTCATGGAAAGTTTTGCCAACTGATGTGAAGGAATTATTACTTCTAGCATTACTTCTAGCATAAATGTTCATAAATAGTAACTTCAAGTATTTATTTCCCTTTTTTGGTTTGTTTGTTTGTTTGTGTTTGTTTTTGGGGTTTTTTTGTGCACAAAGTGATTCAACTTCTAACCATGCTCTAATGTAATACTGACATTCAGGCTTTTAAAAAATGGACCCTCATGCAAGGTTAGATTACCCATAACAAGAAGTGAGCTCTCTGTGATTACTTTTTTTCCTTTGACTGAAGATTTTTTTGGTTCTAATAATTTTGCTTGGGACAGCCCAGGAGATGCTCTCTGAGTGACTGGAGTGCCCAGGTCCTGACCATAAAACCTGCCTCTGTAGACTCCACACAACCACTGAAAGACACAGAAGTTGTTTGTTGCCAACATCACCTAGTCATTCCTACAGCTTTGCTATTTCTGTACAGAAAGTGACCTTACAGCAGAGACTGACTTGTCCAGTGAAGACATTGAGAATTATACTGTAGCTTTCCTCCTTACTGGTGGTCTTTTTTCCACTTATTGGTGGTCTCTTTACAAAACAGGAAATGAGAACACAGAGGAAAGAACCAGAGAATAGTGAAACGAAAGAAAAAGCGACAAAAGACTTAAAGGCACCAAAAATGCACCTGTTGCTATATTGCCAGAGCCAGTCAATGATAATAATTTATGACTGTGTGAATATTAACCCTGTGATTTATCAGCTGCATTGGTTGAGTTGGTGCCCATATAGCATCATAAAACAGAGGAGCAGTACGGCTAAAACAGAATGCACTGTTGCAGGAGGTATTTGAGGCATTTAAGTCTGTTGATCCCACATGAACAAATGCATTTGCCCTGCCTATTAAAAGCAGTCTTTAGGGAATCCTACCAGTTGTGTAGACACGCTGGCTGGGCTGGTCCATGTCTGGGTGAGGTAATGTGGAATCAGTGGGGGAAGATGGGGTCCCGGACACCGGTTGATGTTTATCTAATCCTGCCATGCCAACTGTAGCCATCTGAGCCTGGTAGATTTGCAACTGGTGGACTTGCCGATGTGCCAGGAACTCCTGTTTCCAAGAAAACAGCACAGTAGAAAGAAATGTGAGACGGGATCAAGTAAGACACTGAAGGAGGCATGTCAACAAATTAAGTTCATTAGGTCAGGGCTATAGTAAACAGTGTGGACCTCCATCCCCAAATCACACCTAAGACCTAGTCAATAAATCCATTCAACAGGTGTTTTCACACTGACAACATGGGCTGCTGGTTTTGCTGGAGAGTAGGTGATGCCAGGCAACCTGTCAGTTCTCCCTCACAGGAAAGATGGCTTCACATGCAAAGGCTTGTAACAGACAAAATTTTCTAATATATCAAATACATAATATGATGTTAGATATATGATTTTATGATCCAACAAAAATAAAATTTAAATTTTCCCACAGCTGAAAGTGAGAAGTGGTGCCCTTACTACTCAGTTCGAAATGTGCTGAGGAACTGTGAGTCAGCAGAGGACTCGGTTCCCAGAGCTCCGAGGAAAATATGAAGAATTTGCATCTAAGTTTTCACAAATCATTTAGAAATTCAGGAATTATTACATGACATCCCTCTTAGGAACCATCTTTTTTTGTCGTAACTGCTGCTGGCTGTAGGCAATGCCAAACACTTCAGGGAGGATAGGCAGGTGTGTAAAGACACTGACAGAGCAGAAAGCAAGATTTTCTCCTCTTTTGTTTGTTAACAGATGGGCACTTTTGCTGACATGACAAAGGCTGAAATTCTGCTGAAGCTGGTATAAACCTTGGTATTCACTCACTCCACAGAGCAGCATTGCTTCCCAAGCCCTCTTCTTTCTGCTTTTCTTTTTTTGTGTTTGCAGTCCTAGAATCTCAACAGAAATTTAATGCAAGAGAGATATTTCCAAACACCTTAATACGAATTCAGATGAAATTCACACTTGTGCTGTACAACTGCAGGCTCTGTTTATCTTCACCTGGTCTCAGTATACATATATGGAGGCATATATATGTATAATATATCTATATGTATGTATGTATATATGGGTTTCTTTTTCTCTTTTTTTTGGTTTTTTTTTTTTTTAAACCCAATGCTGTATGTTGTTGCTTTGGGCAGCAGGTTAGAAGCCTGGCCTGGCCAAGGAGGGATTTCTGGCTGCTCGGTGAGGTGAAGCTGAGTTCAGGCTGTGTGGGAAGGCAGGTGGGAGTACCCGGGAGTACCCCAGACCCTCGCACACTGCAAAATAAATCGACAGCTCATGAGACGTGAGAATGTCTACCCTGCATGTAATAGGAGTCCTTTACGCAAACAAGTGCTCATCAATAACAGCTGAAATGGGAACAAATACTTTAAAAGGCAGCCTCAAAACCCACATTTAATGTCTAAGGTCACCACTTCAGTGAAAAGACACAAGGTCATGGGAAGGGTAAATCACCTGGGACCTTGTCATAAGTGACTAAATAAAGAAAGAAAATATGAGTAGGCAAAAAGGGAGTTTACAAGAATTGTCTTGGAGTCATTGAACCATTTCCCTTTCTTTAAATACAGTCCTCAACTTTTCCTATTGCTTTTTTTAATGTATGATGACAGGATGGTGTTATATATTCCAGGAATTATCCTGAGGTATCTGAAGAGATCTCTGTGTTGGGAAATTTCTTGCAGAAAATGGACATGTGAGTGACCCTAGAGCTCTGGATGCAGTCATGCTGCGAGGCCTTTAAGACTGCAGTGAAAAGCTATTTTTAAGAAGCCTCCGTGGAGATCAACAAGGAGAAGAATGTAAACTTAGAGAAGCTGCAGCAGAAGGTTGAAAAACAATGGCCACAGAGAGAGATCACAAGGACTTTATTTTACACCAATAGAGTTGTGTGTTATTCGCATTAACCAGTCACAGGGTGGTTTGCAGTGTGTGCGCAGTGTGTGTGCTATCTGGGTTATTTAAGGGGTGTTTTCACAACAATAAACGGCATTACCTTGATCATATTGGTCAGCTAGTGGTGTCCGTGAGTTTCTCTCGCAATCTCTGTATCCCCTTATGAACACAACGTAACTTAATATTCAGGAATTTTTTCCTGAAATCACTTAGTTTTCAGGAAATTGCTTAGTTTCACTAAAAAGTTTAATTGTGATAAATTTTCAGAAGAGGTATTTTTTGTCCTCATAGGCATACGTATCATTTGTAACCTTTGGTGGGAGAGCCTGTGATTGGAGAGAAGTGAAGAAGTCATGGACACTATTGTATTGAATGTTTTCCTTATGGAGAACAGAAGCAAATACATTCATTTGTGAGAATCTGGCATTCATATTCCTCAATGCTGGCTTTAGTGATTAATCAAGGAAGAACAGGAGGCATTTGGCTATCTGTGGCATGATTAGTCCCTGCACCCTAGGATGAAGGGCTGACAGCAGCACGGTCTCTCTGATGCTTGTGTATTCACCATCTCCTGCCTAGTCTTCTAAACTATTAGCTGAGCAGTTTGGAAGAAGCCAAACTCCTACCTGCAGGAGCCATTCATCACAGAGCAAGTTACTGCCATACAGGAAATTAGCAGAATAGTGTTGTTTCTGCCACTCTCCTCAACCTCATAGGTTGCCTTCATTGTGGTAATTAAATAGCTGGTGTCTGTGTTGTTCTTTGAGCAAGGGAGTTTTTGATACTGTCTTTCCGTGTTCACACTACTATTGATAATTAATTGAGTTCACTTTTCTGATAATTACTAGAGTACAGAAGACAAAAGTGTCTGTTCCCTTATTGGAATGCTCTTCAAGCTAGTAAGGAAGCATCAATGGATTCTGGTGGTCTTCCTTAAACAGTATTACTTAAATATAATCCTTAAGGAAATCTTGGAAATTCAGCCATCAGTGAGGGGTGACTGATGCAGTGCACGAATGTTTCTGTTTGGTCTTTCCTCGGTACTGATTGACTCTGAGCTCTAAGCTTTTAGAGCTGCCTTGTCTGCCTCTTTTACTTTCAGACCTGAACTCTACTGGTACAATACCTGCACAGTTTTTCTCAGTGAAGTTGTATGTTTGCCATTCAATCAATATTTAAAACATAATCTTTCCACGTCTCTGATCTAAAGAAGTCAATTTAAGTGCTTTTTTTTGTATGGTGTCTAGAAGAATACAAAAAAATAGTCTGAAACACCACAAAACATAGATAACTTGGGAAGATGTTCCTATCCTTCTGAAATGATTACATGTTTGTGTCTATGTAGGCAATAGAAACACTTTTTCATGCATACAAACAAATCAAGGTTTTTTTTTAATGTTAATCTATCTGCGTGAACACCACCCAAACCAGACAGCTATCTATTTCAGCAATTTGTCAGAGACCAAGAAGAGAGCCTGTTTTTGCTCTCCTGCATTTTCCGGTTAAACTGTGTTTTGTTTATATCATTCTCCCCTCCTCAAATGAAACCAGATGCATACTGAGGATTTGATACATGTTTATCAACATAATCAGTTCACGGAAGGAGAATAAATTTGTGGAGGGTTCGATGGAAAGTTGTTTGACACCTGCTTTGATTTCTGAGGTTACAGAAAACTGTTTGCCTGTGAAAATCTTTTAAAATTTGTTAAAAGTGCAGTAGTTTTTCTCACCAAGCTTACACTGAGGCTTACATCCTCTGGTGACTTCCAGGTCCTTTAACTGTAATTTTAAAAACTCTAGGCACCAGCAAAGTTTAGACTTGTTTAGATTTTAGTCAAAGTTTTAGACTAACTTCCTGATTAGGTTTCATTTTACAGACAACAGGCACTCATGAAATACATCAATTTTTTCCAGCCACCTACATATTTATGCTGTGAACATTACAGATACTCAGTGTCGCACAGGCAAGTGGATTAATGCAATGAGCAATGAGGATAATCAACACACTTCTCTGGCTCCCCAAGTGCCCACCTGGCCTCTGGAAGGGATTAAAGCAACACAATGAATTCATCTTCAGGTTTTATGTGCTACAGCCCTGGAAACACATGTCTATCTCTCCAGCAATATGACAAAAGCAGTATTTGCACATCTGCAGGGCTAGTGATTTGTGTGAATATATTTGGAGCATTTCTTAGGTAACCTGAGCCCTGACTGCCCGGCATGGAGCCTGCTAGTTCCAGGTGCCTGAGATTATCTTATTAGTAGAGGCAAGCAATTAGGGTCTCTGCTGGAGCTATAGATAGTGGAGGGCCATCGATCCTCTTCCCCAGCAACCAGCTCAGGCCCTTGGCAATTATTTTGAGTAAGATTTTTAGAATCTGTATCTAAAGAGAAGATGAGCCTTTTAGAAGCATGGGAGGTAATTTTTTGTTTGTTTGTTTGTTCTCCTGGTATTACTGTAAGGCTTGTTTAGCAGGAGTTGGAATGAATTTGGGTTGGTGAGAACACTTTCATGTAGATGTCTGATTTGTACATTTTGGTGCTCAATGTTTTGTAAACTCTAAGGATTTTAATGACAGCTATTTCCTTGTTTCTACTGGCTGTGAGAACTGATAACCACAAGTGCATTCCTTTGGATTATTAGATGGTCTGTGTTGGATGATAAAACATAGGTGAATTGTCTATGAATTAATGCTGCTTCAAGCTGTTGTTTTGTGAAGAGAAAAAATGGGGGATTCACTCAAAAACTTTTCTTACCTTTCAATAGTTGTTTTTAATTTAATAAGTTAATATTCAATCACAGCTAAATAAACCCTAAGATTTGTCTGTCTGAAGTGTAATAGTGTAATCCTAAGTGTGTATGGGCATATGCACACCTCTTTTCAGGGTTTATGTTTTGGCTCTTTTTCGTTGTGGTATTTTTTTTTTCTCTTAGGAATAGCAAATTTTGAATTTCTTAATAACAAAATTGCTACTTATAGTCGCTCATATATTTGTGACCAAGTTTATAGCCCTCTGTTGTTGTGCCTCTGCTGTGTTCCGCTGAAGTATGAAGCGTGTGCTAGTGTCTATTAACTGTTAAAAGTCATTCATGTTTTGCCCATCCTGCCCTCCTCTCCCAAAAGACCTTCAGCACTACTAATCTTACAAAGCTTTTCCTCTCAAAGCATTTTTTGGTGGTCTGTTTGCTAATTTCCACATTGTTTTCAGAAAATTACCCCATTTCCTGAGGGGGGAAAAATACACACATGCACTGCAGAAAGTTTTGCCCTGGGTAAGGATGAAAACAAGACCTGCTGCCTTTTAGACCTGTAATTCCTCTATCTCTTTCTTCTGAAGGGTATTTCTGACAGCTGCTCTGCTCCTTGTCTCACCCCGTGGCTCCTGTTGAAAGCCCTACTCCTTAGCCCTGTCTAGACCCCTGTAGCAACCTGAGAATAGAGCAACTTCTGATCCTGCCACTTGTCTTCCCCCCTCATCAGCTTCCTACCTTCCCAGTGCTGCGGTAGGTGAATGCATCCAGGGGGTGTCCAGGGCAGCCAGTGGCTGCATCCAGTGAAGTGGCCTCTGCAGCAGACAGAGCTCACTCTGGCTTTAAGGTTGCCACCATGGCAGCCTTGGCCCAAACCAAGACAGCACCATCCAAAGACTGATTCAGTCAGAAGCTCTGGGCACCCAGAAATCTCTCGTTCAGTTCAGATGTGGGTAGCTAACAGTGCTTCAGAAATAATGGATCTCATGCAATATATCAATAGGTTTGATCTTGGTTATCCTCAGAAGTGAAATTAAAAAACAGAAAGCAAAGAATTCCTATACGAAGGAGTATTGGGACAAAAAGAACTGTAGGTAAGCAGAAATTTTAGCAATTTTAACTCAGGAGTTTTGTGAACTACTATTCTGCCTACTATCCTCAAAACTATAGCTAGTTGCCCTCAGGAACTGAGCAAAAATAGGCCCTGATGTCTTCTGAAAATACTTGTGTGAACAAATGTGAAAGTGCATGAATGGCACATCTCCGTCAATCTATACAACCTAAAATAGAAATTAGCCTGAGATATCCCTGAAAATGAATGTTGAGAGATATTTTAAACTGCTCTGTCACTTGAAGAAAACACACCACCAGGAAACCCTACCAGTACTATTTTTGACAAAATCGCATGTAAAGCCACAAACTTCTGTGGTCATCACTTTCATAAAACCCAGTATCACCATCTGAAATACAGTCAACCACAAATTCAGAATCAGCATTTTTACAGAAAGTAAACAAATTGCAAGTATGGACACAGATACATAGATTGAATAGGTAGAAATTGGTTTAGAGCAAGTAAAAGCATAGACAGGAGAAAAGAGGGCATTTGCTTTTAAGGCATCTGGGTATAGTAGGTCACATATTATCAGGTTGTTTATAGAATTTGGGTATCTCTTGCTGTAATCTAAGGAAAACAGCGCTGACTAGAAAATGTGTAAACAGTAGTGAAGTTTTATCAACTGAATATTATGTGCAGATACAGAATGGTGGGATGAAAGCCATACCCCAGGACTGCTTAGAGTCTCAGGCAGAGATTTTCCTTGGGCACCAACCTGCTCCTCGCAGCAAAACAACCCTGTGCTCTCTGCCTTCCCCTTGCCTTCTGGAGGACCATGGAATGGCTTTTTCCAGCCGCTGCCAAGGTAGAACTTAGAACTTGGCGTGGCCCTACGGCACTGACTACCTAGGGCACAGTCACCATGCTCAAAGTGGCGTTTTTCCCCTCTGTTCGTGGAGCAGCAAAGCTGCTGCTACAGAAGTCTCTGCCCATCTCCTGCCATCCCTCTCTTCTAGGGCAGGAGCACCTTCGGGGTGGCAAAACATGTTATTACAATTACAATACTTTTTTTCTAGTTGCCTAAGAAATAGGGGAAGAGCAAAGGTCCTTAATGGGATGACAGGAGACTGCTCCTTCAAGACATGTAGGAAAAGATGCTTTCCCAACCTTGGGTTGTGTGGCTCATATGAGAGTTGGGATTGGGATCACAGGGCTGGCATCTGGTTGTAGCACAACAGCAGAATCAGGACCCTATCTTTTACCTCTATTGTTGCATAGGGAGGTGGATGGGTTGCCAGGCTGTGCTTTTGAAGGGGGAGAGAGTAAAAGTTACCTTTCTTGGAGGGAGAGTTTCCAAAAGACGGAGCATCTAAGTATGATCCATGCTGGTCCAATGGAGGTGACAAATCAAGACGGCCACATGGGCTGAGGAGTTTTCAGCTATCTTTGTGAAGAATAGGAGCCAGACAGTCATTATGCTAAAGCCTGGCATGATTAATAAGTAAGGAGTGATGGGAGTGACGAACAGGGGGGCCCTGAAGTCAGGGCACTTGCTACTGGAGGGAAGTTCCAGGAGTCCAGCTGAGCTGCTGGTTTTACTCCTGGTTCCTGCTCCTGTGAGACCTGCCTTCTGGCAGTGGCAGGTACTCAACTTCTTTCACTCCTGTTAAAGTGCTGACTCTACAGCACACATCCAAAGATAATGCAGTGCCTTCTCCAAAGCTTGAACTCCTGGCTGAATCCTTTCTGCACTTTCTGACTCCCAGTGGTTTAATATAAATGTATAAATTCTTGGGGGCAAAATGAAGGGGAAGAATAGGCCATCTGAACATCCTGTGTGGTTTTTTATTCTTTTTTTCCCAAGAAAACCTCTTTAGGTTATTTTTTTCCCTGTATTGCTTTTACTAGAAAAAACACATGACTTTCCTGAAGTCATTTGGTGCATTCCAAAAATGAATACAGAGAAGCACAGAAACGAATGCCAAAGGGGAAAATACAATTGCCCATGCCTTGCTCTAACTTTCCACATTAACAGGTATTTGCATCTATTACTTTGAGGTGAAGAATAAACAGGCTCTATAATAACATTTAATGGTTACAACCACCTAATCCTAGCAGCTTTCCAAAAATCATTAAGTTAATATGTTGATTAGCCAAAAATAATTAATGACAACACCACCTGTCCCATATATTTCATTACTCTGGGAAATGTCATCCAACTTCTCTTCAACAGTGTTGGCAAATCAATCAGTTTGGTGTTAGTTTATGCAGATCACTTCAACCACTTTCATTTTTCTGCTCTTCATTGGACCTACTTCTCTTAGCAGACTTGTATGTTTTCTTTTAAAGTGAAGAGTCATTACTTTGGCCTTCACACAGTGAAAAAATAATCTCCAGGCAAAATTCAGCAACAGTTCTGCTGCAGATCTGTGTTTTCTGTGTATTTTAACAGATTGTGCTTTGGTTTCATAGACAATTCTTCTGAGTTCAGGATTTATTGTAGAATTAATGAAAATTATTTGGATCTGGCAGGTAAAGAGAAAACCATGGAAACCTCTGCTCTTCAATATAGAGTCCAGACACTAACACACCAAGGTCTAAACATAAAATCATGAGGGCATATAGATGACTTCTGCAGATGCCTTCTCTCTTGTATGGAGGTACATGAGATCAGAAAAGGGAACATCAGTGGACCATATAGCTGCCAAATATAAGAACCGTAACCAAAGTGTTCCACCAACTCTGTTCTCTTTCTATAGATCACTTGCATAGGTCACTGTATCTAAAAAAACCCAATGGGCGTGTGTACTGCCACCGCCCACAACAGAGCTCTTCTGCACCAATCATGGATTTCTGTTGTTGGAGAGTTGTAACCTCCTGGTTACCACATTCCAGTCCTTTGCTGGAGGGTTCAACCCCAATAGCAATACAGGCTGGGGGATGAACAGCAGCCCTCCTGAGAAGGACTTGGTAGTGCTGGTGGATGAAAGGCTGGACATGAGCTGGGAAAGTGCACTTGCAGCCCAGAAAGGAAATTTTATCCTGGACTGCATCAAAAGCAGCGTGGCCAGCAGGATGAGGGAGGTGATTCTGTTCCTCTGCTCTGCTCTGGTGAGACCACATCTGGAGTTCTGTATCCAGCTCTGGGGTCCCCAGTACAGGAAGGACATTGATGTATTGGAGCAAATCCAAAGGAGAACCATCAAGATGATTTGAGGGATGGACCACCTCTCCTATGAGGAAAGGATAAGGGAATTTGGATTGTTCAGCCTAGAAAAGGCAAGGCTTTGGGATGTCCTAATTGTGGCCTTCCAGTATCTGAAGGGAGCCTACAAGAAGGATGGGGAAACACTATTTACAAGGGCATGTAGTGACTAGACAAGGGGGAATGGCTTCAAACTGAAAGAGAGGGTTAGATTACATAATAGAAAAAAAAATACTGTTAGGGTGGTGAGGCACTGGAACAGGTTGTCCAGAGAAATTTTGGATGCCCCATAGCTAAAGTGTTCAGGGCACACTGGATGGGGCTCTGAGCAACCTGGTCTAGTGGAAGATGTCCCTGTCCATGGCAAGGAGTTTGGAACAAGGTGATCTTTAAGTTCTCTTCCTATGCAAACTCTTCTATGATTTCTACACCTCTGAAGATTTCAGAGAAATATATTACCAAATCTTACACCTTACTTCAGTGTGGTTACAATGGCAACAGAATTTCTTTCTCCAACACATATGTTGTAAGAGTTATATGATTTCTTTAAAAAATACGTATATACTACCACACATTCTCTGGTGTCTCAAATCATATTGGGGAAGGCAGCCTGAAGATAACTCCATCACTGGTGCAGTCCCTTAAAGCACCAAGAAGTTTTTGGTGGGTTTCCACTGGAATATCTGAGCGAAAGGTATGGTACTTCAGTAACTGCTTTTTAAAGTGTTGTCCAAAAAGTAGGGAGACAGTGTTCCTGAAACCACACAACACTTGGAAAAATGTATATACTGGAAAATTTTCTGCACCAAATCGATAGCCACAATTTTAACTGTATCTAGTGAAACCGGGAGGATGGAGTGAGGGAATTCTGAGAACCAGTTAAAGCAAAATGTTAATTCTAATTGTTGTATTTAGTTGGCCTTGTCTTGTGACAAGTTTGTTATTATGCAGATTTCCTACCTGCCACTTCTGTGGGAGGATTTTACAAAGTGAAGTTATGCAGGCAATTCCCCTTGCTTCTTACCTCTTTATTCCTAATTATGTTGGCCCTGTGTTCACTCAAGATAACATTATGGCTGTCCCCAAAAGCTCTAGATTTGGGGCCCGTGACAAATGAAGTCTTTTAGTGCTTGGAATATTTTTTTTTTCTTTATGCTGAAGAAGTATAGCTACTAACATGCTGAAAACAAAGCTGTGCTTGCCTATTGTCTGACAATGGGTTAGTAGTTTTTACACACTTTCACAGGTATAATTTCTTAAATGTCCTTTTTGTTCTTCAGACAGATACATAGTGTAATATATTGTTCTTATGCTTTTTTTAGTTGTTCCCACCCCAGGAATGTTGTCTTTCTTGCTCTGTTATACATTTTTTATATATGATGCATATATATCCCCTGCATGATAACGTTCTGTTAAAGGCTATAATGAAAATAATCTGTCATTCATCTGCTACATAGAGAGTATTTTTGTGGGGAGAAGCTAAGGTATAGACATTATGGATCCAAAGTGCACAGGGATTAGAAATCCTGATTTTTAAGTCCTTGTTTTAACCATTGAATCAGTAATAATTGTATTGCATGAATAATATTCTCCACTTGTGGCTGGTTTGGTTATGAAATAAGGCAGCACTGTGGCTTTCAGTGGTTCTTAGTGCAACAGATAGTAGTAGAGGTACAGTCAGATTTTTTTTTTTTTTGTGCTGGATTTAACAAAGGATAGGAGAAAGAAGTTGGAGCAATTGGTGCTATAAAATATTACAGATTTAAGGTTCTGCTCAGACAAATTAATGTATCCCCACTTTATAGCTTTAAGCTGCTGCAAGAGGGCTTTGAGCAGACTGGGTGAGGAGAGGGAAGCTGACCCACACTGAGCCATTGTGGTGAAGGGGCGCCTTAAACTTCTCAGATACTGTCTCTACTGTGATCCTTAGTCTTGCTGGGAATATCCAGTTCGTTTGCCTCTGGAAAGAGGATTAAGAGAAACCAGAAGGAAAGGTGGTCCCATAAAATGGGTGTACACATCATGCCACAGCCAACATTTAGGGCTGCTGTGAGTCTCAAGAGATGTGCCAACAGTTCTCCAAGCCAAGTAGTGCCAAAGCACTCCAAATAGTTGACACCCCACATCCATGCCATTGCCATGGCCTGGAAGCCCTGCTGGCCATAGGCAACCTTCTGAAAAAGAATGAATGCTGTCAAATGTATCTCAGACCCTTGGCAGAGCTGCAAAGGTGGGCTGAAAGCTTTGACTCAGGGTTCAAAGCATTGGGTCCTGCCAGCCCAGCATTTTCCTGTTGGAACTATGTGAGACAAGACATGTTTGAAGGTTTCTTCCCAGGAATCACAGGGGTTAAACCCAATGTGATTGTGATATCAAGAGATATGCTAAAACATGGCCGATTTAGCCCTGAGCCCAACCGGGAAACCTAATGCTATCCAGAGGTCCAACCGCAGGCAATGAGCTTCTAGGCTCCTTCCCTCTCTCCTTTTCCAAATCCTCCTCTGACTGTGGGTATTGAAGTTTCACTTTGCTACTCCCAGTACAAAAAGGTAATGAAAGCAATAAAACAATAGTGATATTCAAAAAGCGGGAAAACATGTGGGATTGTGGCTGAGCTTCTGACTTTTACTAATAATTTTAGAAATATCCCTGGTTTTCATCACAGAAGTTCAGATTCACATATCCAAGTGGCTCTTTGGACACTGAAATGTGCTATACACATGGATATAATTTAATTCATAAGAATCTGATGGCTGCTACCTGGCCTTTTTTGCTTATTTTTAGTCAGTCTACAGAGAATCTAAAGCCTTTTACTATACAGTTGGAAATCAGAGACTGGATTGTTTTCAGGTTTTCTCATGTGCATTGTGAGACACCAATCTAAGCTACGACCAGGGTCTTTTATTTTGTTTTCCAACCTGGTTTTAAGCCCTGATGACTGTTGTTGTCATAGAGCAATATTGTCCACCATTGTAATACAATGTATCCTAGATGTTACATCCTTAAGAAGTTCTCGGGTTTCATTCTTTTTGAGAGAAGGAATCATGAAGTAGCAAAACGTCCAGTAAATTTTATATAAAATTGTTAATTAGGTGGGGAATTCTGCCTTTTAGGTACATTTAGGTTAGCCCAGATACAAAACCCCAGAAAATGTTTTGAAAAATTGAGTTCAGTAAAACTTTCAGGTGGAAGCATCTGCTACCTCATTTAATCTTTTGTGTGTGTGACAGTAAGGTTACTGAGTTCCCTTTCAGAGCCAGATGTATTTCTGGTATAACATCTGTAATACCTGGAGCTCCAGCATATCGCTTTAGTACAAAAAGTTACCTAAAGTTACCCAAATTAATAAGGCTAAAACTGCTTTGAAAACAAAGTCTTGCTACTCACGCAGTGATTGTAAGGAGCAAAATCCATCTTGTTACAGTGGAAGTAACACACTCTAACTCCATGGGGCAGGAAGGAGAGCACTGTGCTGGTTTATGAGGAGCTGCCATTTGAAGGCACTGAGATTTCAGACCCATTGAATCTTAACCAAAAGAACCGGAGGAACATCTGAGGCAAAAGCTAGCTATCATGTTTTAGGTTGTTTCAATTATGACACTGTTCTTATTTCTGCTCAGGGTTTTTAATTTTCTTCCCTGATGCTCACTCCTCCCCCTTCCCAGTGGGACGGGGAGGAGAAAGTGGCTGTGTGGTATTTAGTTGCTAGCTGGGATTAAATCAGGACAATTTCCCAGGCACCTGTTTGTGCCCACATAACCCTGTCCAAGACAGGCAGTACAGACTGTCAGTGCTGTTGTAGACAATGCATTCCCATGGAGGGAGCACATACTTGGTGCCTAACCTGAGGTGCGAATTGTCTCCTTATCTTTGTATTTTAATGAGAAAGGAGGGAGTGAAAAGCTCGGAGCAGGGGTCCGTGGCTGGCTCCTTCCAGCTGTGAAATGTTTCTGTCCCTGGTGGCTCTCTTCTCCCCAGGGGCAGAGGAGGTGGAAGAGCCTCTCCTTTTCATTTAAGAAGGGTTACAGGGCCATGCTGCCTAAAGAGCTGCACCAGCAGCTTAAAGTCCCAAGAGAGGTTTGGGTCAAGGTAGGTTGCTTTGGGAGGATTTGGATCTGTGAAGATGTTTTGTTTTCATTCTTTGAATTAAAATTTAATTTAAGTAATTGAAATACATAATCCATCTCTAAGGAATGCTGTCTTAATCTTGTCTCTTAGAAGAAAAAGCAGGATTTTCAATTTTTATCTGTTACTGATCAGCTATATGAGCTTACACCAGCCTTCTAACCCCTTTGAGCCTCTGGGTCACCTTATCTCATCCTGGCTTTATCTCTAACTATGGAGATTTCAAGCAGTTTGTCCTTTGCAGTGTGACAGTTCAGTGCTCAACACTAAGGGTGCTTGACTGCAGTTTTGGAGCTAAGGCAGAGTAATACTTAATGAAAAACTACCTCAAAAATCCCCTTTCTTCCACGCCACTCACTCCAAAAAAAAAATGTAGAAGGAAAAAGGTATGAGTTTCATTTAGTTTGTTTCAGCACAGTAATTACCGATACAGGCTCAATTACATTATATATTTTTAAAAAAAAGTAAATATAGGGAACCAGAGCAAAAGGACAAAAAGTGAGAGAAATTAGATGGAAGCGAGGTGGAGAGAATAAGAATCCAGATTTAAGAGACAAATTATAAATAACTGAGACCCTGGATTCAGGCACCAACATTCTCATCACCTGGAAATGGTCAGAGCATCACAACTGTGAGTTTTGGGTATTCATACACTATGAGGCTCTGTTGAGGAAACCCTGATGCCCTATGTTGACTGCAATGATTACTTCTTTAAAACCTCTTAAACTTAGATCACCTTTGTTATAATATGAAGGCTTTTAAATCTGTGGTTATTTTGGAAAGATTCTGTTTACTGTTCTAGTCTCCTATAAAACAGTATATACCCGATTGACTCAATTCCTTCCAAAACCCCACAGAAATTAATTGCTGTAGTGTATGGTTGTGGTAGCCCAAATCAGCTGAGAAAGCAGGGCTGGTTGTGCACCGAGTGCGGTGCCTGCCCACTGCTGACCACAAAAACTAACCTTTTTGGGAAAACTCACTTCCATCAGTCAGGCCACTGCAGGGCAGTGGCCGCAAGGCAGCAAAACACTGCTTGGAATAATTCTTTGCAGATGCCAGGAACCGGAAGTTTCAGGGAGAAAAATGAAAGCCATTCACTCTTCCAATGACACAACCCTTTGATACCACAAAGTCATTTGGACAGAGAGCTCCAAGGTCAGGAAGGCATGTAAAGATTGGTGATTAGAGAAATACTATATCAGCAAAGTGTGGCAAGCTATTAAAAGAAACTGTAGCTTTTATGATTGTGTTGCTGGAGCTTCCCCAGGGCTATTTGTATTAGATATTGAGTTAAGCATAACTTATTTAGCCTCAGCATTCCAGAAAACATTTTGATGTCAGCTACTGGAAGAAAGTAAACATGAGGAGGAGGAAACAGGGCTGATCCCAAACAGATAAAAATATTGTAATTTAATTTTGTGAACCCATGCATGTTAGAGCATTAAGAAAGAAGAATTTTTAAAAGGTTGATTTGACTTAAGACTTGGTTAATAAAGGTATTTAGTCACTGTGCAGCTGTGGGAGGATGGGTGGAGAAACAGAGGTGATTTATCACACTGAGTACTTGCTACACCCTGACAAAGCATGAACACAGTTTTCTGTAGACATTTTCATCTAGAGCAGATTTTATGCACATGTGTAGTTCTCATCTAATGCTGTGGACTTGTGTGTATGTGTGTATGCTAGGCCAAACTATTTGCTTAGCTGGGCTGTTTGCCCAGTGGATGTCCTGATGGCTGGTGACAGGGATTTGCCTGCCCTGTACAAGCAATTAAGAGTCTTTGGGACTGTAATTTAGGAATTGCTCTATGAATCTGGACTTTTGATCACTAAGTGAAGAGTTCAAAATCTAATCTAAGGGCTGGTAATATCTGCACAGATATCATCTCACAGCTCAGCATCTCCAGTGCAGGGCTCAGGCTTGTTTCTGAAAAAAGTCAATAAATCCAATGGGGGGTTCTGCTCATGGGTCCTCTGTTCTCTCAGAATAACGCTCTGGACCTGAGGAAATTGCAGGTATGAATGTAAGGTCAGCTGTGGTTTTCTTTGAATTGACAGAAAGTACTGTTTATTTAAGAGTGAGGAAGTGGGAGAGCTGAAACCTCAAAGTCAAGTACAGCTCAACTCTCTCCACACAGGGGAGACACCTCAACAACAGCTCCTTGCAGAGGGTTTTTTAATACCACCTTGACTGCTTTGATTCTCAGATTTATTTTTTTAAAGGTGTTTTTGGGTGGGAAGTTAGCACTTAAAGGTTTGTTTATTTTAAGTTCTGCAGAAAAAAGTGTCAAGGAATATAGTAGAACTAGCATAAAGTTACAGGTATCACTCAATAGATGTTATCTGTCCAGATATACTGTCCAAGAAACAATTTGTACTTTCTGCTACTTGTTCTGACTGGGTGTTTTACTGTCACTTCATTTTGGACTTTGGCAAGATGCCAGCCCTTTCATTTTCCCTTCTCTCAAAAGACAAGGTTTATAACATTGTGAAGACCATACTTTGGTGCAGCTCTTGATTAGCATAGTTCCAGTTCAGTGCCCTCGTAACTGCTCATAAAATAGTTTTTCACTCAAATTGTGTAATTCTACATTTCTGAATTCTGAATGGAAAGTTTTTTAGCATAAGATGAACAGGAAGAAAACTTCCTGTCCCTTCTCACCTTGCTATGTATAATTTTTTGTGCTAATGTTTTCACTGCACAGAAATTATTCACTACCACAGGAATATCTTAGCTCTGTAGGGTACATAATAATGACCAGTTCTCCCAGACAGAGGATCATTTTCACTTGGAGTTCAAATGTTATGTTTGCTGGTTACCAAGCATCACGTATCGGACTTAGCAACTAAAGCTTTATTTGCATGTCCTCTGTGTAAAAACATACCAATTAATACAAAGACTTTCCACATATATATTTTTTTAAACCTTAATTACTCAGCCTCACATACTAGACCCAGTTCTTGGCATATTAGATAATTTGTTAGTTACCACTTCAGTGCACTTCTAGGCTGTCTTTAACAGTATTTTATTCAAGAATAAAACTAATGCATTTTGCATGTTGTAAAGACAGATTTGAAGCTTCTTGGGACCCATAGCTAAAAAGGGGAAAGGTGTGTGTTGTTGACTGTTTGTCCTGACAGNAAAAAAAAAAAAAAGAAAGCATAAATGTACTTTACCCTAAAGCTAGACAGAAAAATAGTACACAAATTTAATAGAAGAGTCTGTTTGGCTCTTTCTGAAGGACTAGATGAGCCAAAATGCATTTAAGAAGATGAGAAATGCCTTACTACATCGTGTCAGTCTATCATTCCCAATACTGTCTCAGACAATAGGAGATGCTGTTTAGCCATATTCATGTGTTCTCACTACTCTTTGCAATACATTCCCCTCAGACTCTCCCAGCACCTGTAATTTTTGCATAGTAGATTTTAGAAGTACATCCCTGTCTCTTTATTTTAATACCTGCTTATGACCCTGTTATCCATGAATTTGTCTAGTCCTGTTTAGAACTGCTCATTCAAAAATCTTCCATGGCAAACAAATTCCAGAATTTCACTGCTCCCAAATCTAATATTGCAGGATTTAGTGAATAATAGTTTCTCATGATTTTGTGAATGTCTTGGTATTCTATAGCAGAGTTAGAGATGTTTGCCCAGAAGACTATGCACTTTTTCAGCCTTCTGTGGTGATAACGTGGCCCTGTTTCTCAGTTGCATAGATTACCTCCCTGCTCAGCATTGTTGAAAATGCTCCTCGAATTGATGTTTGTGCTGCAGCAGCCTGGTGGGTCACCTGCTGAGGGGAGGGAGGACACTGCTGGCTCCCACCAGGCTCCCTCCTAGCCCCAGTATGCCCCAAATCTGCCACCTCTTCTCCAGACCAAGGGGAGCCTAGCAACCAGACAGGGGACTTATTTAGGTGATATTCACTGGAGGAGCATTTGAGAGGTGCATTTTAGTTTTATTTACATGTTTTTGGTTCATACTGGATTTGCATGTATAAAAGCCCCACATTTAATGCACAGTAATGTATGAACTTTCCAAATGTTTTCTCTATGCTTCTGCAGTAAAACTTTTAGCTATAACGCAATTGAGGGAAGAAATAAGATACAAACCCCAAAGGCTGAGACCAGCACCAAAGTTAGACATTTGATATTAAATATATTGCCACTTTCTAATATTTTCAAGTAGGAAATAAATCTCCTTTCTGTTGAAAGACAGTTGTGCCTTTGAAGATAGAATAACGTTTACGTAAATGTTAAGGTCTTCTTTAATGTAGCTTTCATTATCTCCTATGTTCCCCCTTTCTCTGAAAGCCCAAGTGACTGATGTCAAGATCAAGGGAGTCAATCAATGTAGATACACTCCAGGACCCAGATAGGATATAAATCACCCTTACTCCTAACCACAGTAGACACCAAACTGAAGGACAGAAGTTTACATATTTGCTGTCCTTGTGGGGGAGGCTAAAGTTCCCAGCCACTTACCTCACTGGAACCCCTCATTCATTAACCCATTGGGGTGCTTAGTATCACTTATCAAATAGGCTAATCAAAGTTTGAGATAAAACAGCTCTTGACCATTTCTTGCCCTTTGAGCACTCCAGAGCCACCTCCTGCCCCTAGACTTTTATCTAATTAAAGTTAAAGAGGGGAAAATTAATCCATGGAAGAAAATGAGATAACAGCCACCATAGCAGACCATCTTGGAGCTTGGTTTGGCTTTCATCTATTCCTATCTGACAATTAACTCTTCAGAAACACAGGAACCCCATTTTATGGGACCAGAATCTGTCCCTTCACACAATGAGGGCCATTTGTATTTTCATTTCTCACTACTCCATGTTGCAATTCCTCTACTTGTAATGGGTGTGGGTGAATTAAAAAGGTCATCCTTTACTTTCCTTCTCTCAAGCTTGACTTAGTGCTGTTTTCACTTGCAGAACACAAAAGTGAAAACTGTAATTTATTACAGTACCAGCAATTCAAGATGTTTTGCTTGGATCCTGTGCTTGCAATTGGTTACCAACATTCCAGCTTTCCTTGCTTTTGTTGGCTACTAGTTTATAACCCTCAATTTCATTTTCTAAATCTGTGTTTAAAAAGACACTTCACAACACAGGGTTGTGGCATTTTTTACCTTGGAAGAAAGTGTGGCGTGTCCCCTTTGCAGTTTCACTGCCATTTTTGTGGTACTACTTTTGTTCCTGTTTGGTCTTCTTTTGTTTTAAATTAGTCTTTTTTTAAACGACCTGATGGTAAAGTTTCCGAAGCCCAAAGGATCTTCCTTTACGATCCCTTGAATTTTTAAACAGCTGGAACTTTGGCACTGTGAATATCAGAAATAAGTTAACTCTGGTAACAGCAGTTGTTAGCTGCACTGCGAATGGAGAAGCTTGTGCTTTATGAGGTCCCTGGGAGTGCTGAGATGTGGCTGTGCAGCAGCATGCTCTGCTCCTCCGGCTCCAGCAGCACCTGCCAGCAGCAGCACGTCAGGGTGTGGCAGCGGTCCAACACATCACCCTCACTGGCATTTCAGCTTTGGGGGCACTGAGGGAGCAATAGTGACAAAGTTCCATTTTCTTTCTAAAAGTACTCTGATATTTTGAAGGCTGCATTTATACTTCTAGAATTTTATCAGGAAGCATTGGATTATAAAGTCTATAGGACAGGAACAGGTGTCCAAAATTAGAAGTGTCGAGGAAATCCACTCTGTTGCAACGTGCACCTTGAGGCACTCAAAGGTGGGCAAGTTAAAGCACCCCCAAGTAACCCATTTTGGACTCTTTTCTAGACAATGAGAACTGTTTTAATTATTACATGTCTATTTTACTTTGGAATAGGTCACTAGTTTGGTTTTCTGTAGCGTGCTTTTTTTCTCGCAATGTTTTAAGCCTACAAAGAAGGTGTATCTATAGCACTATCTACAGCCAGCACTAGTCATTAAATACCTTACAAGACTAACCTTAATATTGTCAGTACCCAGTTCCTAGGACTTTGTAATAGGTATTCTGCAACATAGTTAATTACTTGCAAATGGCAGCTGTAAAACATAATAAGGTTCAAACCTTTTCATTTAAATCAGAAAGAAGCCCCAAGCAAGCTTCCAAATCTTCTCCAAACTCTGGAAAAATTTTAAACCATATCAATGTCTGAATTAATATCTGGCCTTCCCTTTATCTACCTGAACTAATCCATCAGACCGACAAGTCAGAACTATGACCTGCAGCTGTTTGGTTATGGAAGGGATGCTGGTAGAACTTGAAAGGGGGATAAGCAAGGCAGTGAAAATGAGATTCCGTAATCCTCTTGTATTTTAAGGTATTTTGCACAGGGTGGGAAGGAGCTGAGATTTTTGCTTGCTTTCCCCGTGCCAGGCAGCAGTGGGGGGATATGGGAGCATCTTGGGCTGCTGCTTGTTCTTCCCCAGGGAGGCAAGTAGCAAAGGGGTGTTTGCCAAATCCCTCCTGCAGCTGCAGTGCCGGAGTGGGGAGTTCACCAGGGCCCAGTTAAACTCAGGTATTAATTAATACCAGCTGCTTTCCTCTGCAGGGTGGACAAGACCTACTAGGTACTAGAAAATCTGTAATGAGGAAATTTTGTTCTGGTAGGAGGATAGGCTGCAAGCTGTACCAGATCTTTCCACCTCTACTTTTTACATATTTAATTTATATAGGGCACTGCAAATTTAAACTATAGGAAACTTTGGTCACTATCCACAAGAGACAGATTTGATCCAGTGGCCCAAAGGTAAAAGGTTCTGTATTCCATTAGCAACCTCCTACAACTGCAGACCCTCACCAAAGGTTTTATGTTAATAACTAAATACTACTAACCTTTACAAGCTTTGTGGTAACATTTTCAGTTTCCTCGATCTGAGTCATTTCACAAGAAAAGGGAAATTTGAGTTTGTCTTAGAGATAAAAACGGAACTTCAACATTTTGTTGTCAGATATTTAGGAATACAATTATTTTTGAAAGAGAGGGGAAGAAAAGCAAGGCTGGATTACGACTGTGTGTTCAGAGCATCTAAAAGGTGTGGCCCTGCGAGAAAACATTAGGCACCACTCCTATGCTACTTTTACCACCTCTCCTGTGACTGATTGTGAGAATTCTTCTCTCCCCCTTACTGCCAATTTTACATCTTCTACTCTATTGCCCACTGGAACAACCCTTGGAATTCCACCCAGAATCCAGAAGTTAAGAGTTGATTTTGATACTAGTGAAACTTGTAAGCAAGATAGAAGTATTTCTGAACATATTTTTTGAACATGGACAAAAATGTGTCCCAACTAAAAAAATACGCTATTTAATTTCTATTTAACACAAAAATGTGGAAATAACCAAAAATAAGTTACACAGAGTAGCAGTTGGAGGTCAGTATTCATGTCAGAGGTGGTCTTGTTCTATTTTTTTTCCCGTTTTTTCCTTTACCTACAAGCCAAACACCACTAAGCCAGAAACCACCAGCCAGTACAGTCTCACAGTAACAAGATATTAATAGCCCATGGAAAAATCAACATATTATTTTATATTATGGTACTTACTACAGTCCCTGTATTTTTTTTTTAGTTCTGACCTAACTGTAACACGAGAAAAGGCAATGGAGTGACATGCAAAAATGTGTGGTCATTTTAATGTGTAATATATTCAAAATATTTTTGATAATTTTTCATATGATATGTCTTTAAGGAACCCTCACCAGTCTTTTATTACTGAAAGCTAGGAATTTTGCATAGAAATTTTACTGTTACTGCTTTTTGTTTAAACAAATCTATCAACCTTTAATCACAGACAAGTATGTAATAATCCTCAGAGATTGTGATGCATCTCCTACCTCTTGAGGGGGCAGTCTATGGGACTGCTGTCCCCACCATTGGTTATACAGGCTTCTCTCACACATGAACTCTGTTGTTGTTGGTTTTGCATACAGAAGTAAACAAAAAAAATGTTTTTATTAGATAGCAGAGAATGCATTAGCATCACCTGCATGGATCTCTGAGGAAGTCACCCACACACAGGCAAGCAGGCATCTTCAAAACAGGAGCATTTTAGTGCTTTTACTTAAATGACTTCACAGAGGTTCTTGTACGTTGTCATGGTCAATGATCTGAGCTGGGTTGAAGCATGCCTAATGCCTAACTTCTCCTTCATATCCATGCGTACTTTATTGTTCCTTAATACAGCTTTAACCTTTGTTCCTTTTTGCACACGTTCCCTTTGGCATTGGTTATTTGTATTCACTTACTGCCATATTTCCTAATGCCTTTTATATCTCTTAATCTTCATACATGGACCACAGATTTTTGTTTGTTTGTTTAAATTATATTGATCAATCTCTTGATGTCAAAAATGCCAAATCCACCAACAATAAGAGAATATTCTTGTTAACTTGAAAAGACCCTGATCTGCATTTGCCTAGCCTGGTCTCCTTGTAGAGGTATGCAAACAGTTTAGCAAACTTTCAATCAGTGTCTCTTGGCCATCACCTCTTGGAAGGACTGATGCTGGTTCAAAAGAGCAAAGCTCTTGCCTGATTCCAGGAGTGTTAAAGTAGCAGAAAAAACATCATGCAAAAGAGAAGGAATACAGACACAGCTCCTCCAAAAACTCTTCCTCTTGCAATAAAAAACAAGCTTGAAAGGAAGAATCCACTCAGCAGGCAGGATTTAGAGGATAAGATGTTATATGTATAACACCCTTCTCACAGGCGAGCCAAGAGCTGCACTCAGCGTGCAAGGTAAAACTTCAGGTCAAAGCAGAAATGTCAGAACTTTCCAAGAATTCTGGATACTACAAGTGATGCCATGGAGCCTGAGGTAACGTGAATGCTGACCAGGCTGAATTGCAGGCTTGCTTCCAGGACTCCATGGGTCTTAAGGATGCTTTGCTGCTGTTTGTGTTCTGATCTGAAAATGAGATTAGACACATGGGAAAACACTGTGTTAATCTGCTCCACAGTGATTCACGCTGGTCACCAGACTGGAGCGAAGTCCTGCTGAAAAGCTTTAAAACTAAGCAACAATATTGGAAGCAGAGCCAAACCAGCAGTGTTATTTCTAAAGCTGAGGGCTCTGTTCCAGAACTACTGTCTCCCCTTCTCAAGCAGCTTAGTCTTCAAAAGAGGTCCATTTAGTACTAAAAATTACCATGATTTGGGGGTAAATAAATCTTTTTTTTTTTTTTTTAAGTGATAAACCACAAAGTGCCCTATGAATTGATCTACTTCATGTTGCCATGTAGTTTGTCATCTTCTTTTTTTTCCACACACCCAAGTATTTCATTCTGGTCTCTCCTTGAAACTTGGAGGATTTGGGTTTCTCCCTCTCCCCAGTTAGTTATCATTGGCCAGTACATCAAACAGCGTTGTCTAGTGAACTCCAGCCACAGAACAAATACACTACCTACCAAACCAAAGGCGCCCTGTTCAAATCACAGTCCCTTTTGGCAGCCAGTTCCTCTCATACCATTATACCCAGAGCAAACGATAAATCTTTTGCCTTGGACACTACTCGCTACCTCAAGTGCGTAGAACTAGCTATTACAACAATTTTAGTAAAATGAGTAACTGCTAGAAAGGGATTGTGCACTAGGTGTAACACATTTCACAGAAATGGTTTCATATAGCTCCATCTTCTATTTTTCAAAATTCAAGGCTTTACTCTAGCAAGCTTGAAGCCATTTCTTTTTTGAAGCTGCTGATGGTTTTTTTCTGTTTCTGTATCTTTGCTTTTTTTTCTTTTCTGATAATTTGTTGCTGTTGGTTTAGAGTCTTTTGGAGGGTTTGTTTGTCTGTTTGTTTTTCCTGTGTGGTCCTTGACATTCTTTGTGAGCTAATAAATACATCTTAGCATTGTAGGAAACATCACCCACACATGGTGCTATGGAAGGAAGAACCTCACCATTGCTGTCTTAGGTAAAAGGCAGATTTAAAAATGCCAGACCAAATTAGTATCTATTGAGAACAAAACCTCAGTGAATTATTATTATAAGATTGTCACAGAACTTTATTTAATCCTGAATAGTTTTATCTTCTGATTATTTTAAAAGGAATTCTTGATGATATTGAAGGTGTGGGGAAGTAAGAACTCCTAACAACTCCTCACTATAAACTGCCTGACAGCTAAGCACATAAGGGTACCTTTTCTTTTTTTTTCTCCTTATTGAAAATAAAATTAATTTCTACTCCACTGATATATGCTCTGTTTAAAACATGTTTTCGAACTGCATTTCTCCATACTATACATTGGAATTGAGAGTTTGATAAAGTCTGTAGCATGGTAGATTATTCTAATCCAAATCCTAGTTTAGTACAGAAGCAAAAGTTTCAGCGGGGCAGTTAAAATAATAATCCAAATGCAATGACTTTGGATTATATGGCCAGAGCTTTTGCAGCAGTTTTCAAAAGGCACACAAGTGTCCTCAGCAGACATGACGGCAGCTTCACTCCACAGTGAAGGTGTACTTGGCTGTTTGTCCCTTCAGTCACCACTTGCACTGCTCCAAAATGCTTCTACTGCTTCACTAATACATGTGAGTGTGAGGGGAGGGATGACTTTATAGAGACCTCATTTCCAGGGCTGTGCAGAGCTGAACTGGTTACTTTCCACTTTCTGAATTTCGCTCACATCTGCACACTTTGTACTCTGGGTTAGCTTTGCTGCCTTTCTACTTACTTGGGGAAAGGTATTTTTCCCATTCCCATGTCGGATCCAGCTAACAAGAATTCCTTTGCTACAGGGACTTAAACATCATTAAGTCGTAATTCCTTTTCCACAAGTGTAGCAGGCATAACCAAGACACTTTCAGGTTCCCAGACCTGAGAAAGGGAAGAGACTGCATTTCTTGGACACTATAACCGATTAAAGTCCTTTTGTCAGAAGGATAACAAAGGTGACTTGAAACAACTTTTTTCTCTCTCTCCCTTCAAAAGCAATGCAAAAGTTCACACTGTGTGCTTTTACAATCAGACTGAGCAGGGAACTTGTCCCTACAGAGACCCTGTATGCATCAACAGTGTTTTTCCTGCAGCAAGCCCCACAGTCAGGTCTGAAGATAAGCTGCTTTCTTGTCTTGCCTGCTTTTGTGTGCTCTAGCAAACCTTCCTGGAGCTCATGCTTAGCCAAAAATAGAGTGGAGACCTTTTTCCCTTCCTAAGAAGCCTTTGCTCAAGTGTGTTCACTGACAAATTTTAGAAGCTGTAGGAAATTGGTGAAAAAGAAGCATTTCACATAAATGCCCTGTCTAAACGAAATGTAAGAGCACCAGCTTTACAGAGGAAATCAAAGTCTGAAAAAGTAATTAAAATTGTTTAGATTAAATACAAGACAGCATTTTAATAAACAAGCAAAACCTCTGGCTAACATCTTATTTCTCAGCCTTTCCCTTATTTTATGTTTAAAATTAGATGTATTTTCTCCTCAGATCCATAATCCCCAATAAATTAACCTGTCCAAATAACACATGCACAGGATAAAACCATATCTTTGATTTTGATTACATTGCTTATGGTTGCAATTTAGGTAGCCTTGGTTCCAGTCATTGTTTCTGTGGACACCCTTAAAATGCTGAGAAAAGTCTCAGTTCTTACATGGATCTGGTTAAGTTGTTGCCTGCAAACAGACAAACATACCTCTTTTTGTTGACAAATTACTTAGAGACATGATTTTGCAAATATGGTGCTTTGTTTATGGTATATCATTGCTCTTTGATAGGGACTGTGGATTTACAGTGTTGTAAGCTGGAAGAAATTAGTTGGGAATGGTTTTATCTGTAAATGCAATTTCCAAACATTTAAGAGAACTACAGGAAACATTGCATTAACTGAACTGTTGCATAGATACAGCAAAACTGAACTATTAAGGTCATGCAATTTCTTCAAGTCCCCCAATTCAGCAAGTGGGATTGTGTCTCATGAAAAACTTGATATAACTTCATATATTAGCAAAAATACCTTGCTTACTGATAGACACCATGTGGACTTCATATTACATTACTGTAAAACTTTAATATATGTTAGTAGCAGTTCTTTGCCTTAAAATAGAAGAAATAATCCTAAAATAATGGGTTGTGATAGAATGTGAAATGTAAATGGAGCAGAGCTTCCTTTCAAGGCAAGGAGGCTCACCCTCCCTGCTTGCAGGGTCCCTTCAGCAGCAGTACAAGAGTACATGGCTAATGTGATAAGAGAATAAGGATGTACCCAGTGCACATTGCTACAGTTGTGGGGATCAGGACTATAATAGGTGCAAAAAGAATAAGATCTTTAATATTTCAGATTTGGATTATTAAACCAAAAAGTAATTCTTACTTTTCTTTGACTATGGGTAGTACATTGTCACACTAACAGAAGACAGGTGGATTTTTAAAGACAAGTTTTAGTGTGGCCACTTAAAATAATCTGTAAGTATAGCACATATAAAGCAAATGTGTTATAAATCATTGAGATGAATCTTAGCAAAGCAAAATGTTTGTTGACATAGGCACAAATAAAAATGTATCTGAAGGTGCTATAACTCCACTTCCATATACTCATGTTCTTGTGCATGCAATTTAGTAGCATAAATGTAACTTTACTTGAAAAACAGCTCCTCCAATCTGGAGCTTCTGGATTTCTGGAAATCAGGCTCTTAAAAATGTGGGATTCTTTCCACACATCCTTCTGGTAAATTCATTCTTCCTAATTCAAAAACCACAGCAGCAGCCACTGCCCTATGGTATGACAGCCCTTCTCTGTCTGTCTCCTCCTCACAGTTTGTCATTCTTGGACACTCTAATAGTGCAGGCTGCTGTTGCCTGACTCTTCAGTATGATCAGTATGATATTTTTCTCTATGCCCAGTCTTTCCAGAAGCACCCTAAAGGAGCCAATATAGTTTTGTGGGGGTTTTGTTGTTGGTTGGTTTTTTTTTTTTTTTTTGNTTTTTTTTTTTTTTTTGGAGGGAGACAGGGTTGGGAGGTGGGTGCAGATAGGGGACAAGGGGAATGTTGTCCACAAACTCCAGCCTAGTAAGCTTTTCTTGGACTTCCTCTGGTTTAAGCAGAGCTGTCATCAACACTTGATAAGTTACAACACCCTAAAGACTCACACAGAGTTTTCTATAAATCATGCAAAGACACAAGTGTATCGTTTGTATACAACTTCACGCACACATAAATACCTATGTGTATCTAGACAAAATTCATTAAAATGTACAGTGGTGAAGGAAGACAATTCCTCTATAATGCTCTTTTTGAAGTTCTTAGGTCGAGAAGCACGTAAATATATGAACTGCTGTATGGGGAGATTGGAGCATATGCCCTCACCTGTTAAGCAAGTGGGAAGTAGTGTCATCTAGTGGTTAGCTCAGAGCTAAAGGGGACAGGAGCTGTAATTCAGTACATAGTAAACAACATTTTTCATTCTTGCATTGCTGTACTGTGCAACTTAAAGGAAATAATTTTTGTGTTGTATCTCATTGATTCAGCTGGAAAACTGGGGAGAAAGTAAAGCCAGATGGAGACTCATACACTGAAATATTAGAAATATTTAAACTGTTAAGATGGACACTTTCCTTTTATGCATCCCATCCCATCGATGTTTCCCTCTGATGATGCAGACTTCTTTAGAGCATGTTCATAGACCTTCTGCCCATGTTCTTGCATAAGCTATAGTTTGAAAACTACTGTGGCAGGATGCTGGCACACTATCATATAATGAGGTAGATTAATTTACTGTTGAAACTTATAATAACTGAAGTTTATTCAGCTTGCATAAATATAAGAATAGGCAAGTCTTTCTATGTCTAGTAATACCGTGTAAGATGTTCTTATTCTTTCCTCTTCTGACAACATGATTTTTAGAAGTTATATCCTCATATATAAAAATACTCCTTAGTATCAATTCTGGATGCAGGAAAATGTGGTACTTGCTTACTGGTGAAGGAAGTGGTGGTGTTATGAACATACTTAAAGCTAAGTGTATGATTAATTTCTCTGTAGATTTGGGTTTTATAATATGAATGGAGTACTGTAATCTATCTGCTCTTAAATTATTGTCAAGATGTAAAGCTGTAATTTGTTGATATTTCTTACATAAAAATAATTGTAGAGTGTTAACATAAAAAACTAACTTACACCTGGCTGCAACATTATTGGCATGAATATTTGCTATGGAATCTTAATTAGTTTCACCCATTAGAATTTCGTCTATTAAGATGAAAGAAACTAAAATCTATTGAAACTGTTGAACGAAGAGCTAACCATATTAGAGAGAAGCAGTTATAAACAGGACTTTTCCAGCTGCCCTTAGTAACAGGCACTTCTAAAACAACAGTGATGTGTGTCTTAAGTTTCTGCTAACAAAGCTGATTTCTGACCAGAAGGCTAGAGTATTCTTTTTCATCTATTAAGCCCCGAAAGTGACAGTACTTCTTCATATCCCTAATATTTCCTTTTCAGCTCACCAGGGCCAAAATGTCATCTTTTCTTGTAAAACAAAAAATCAAAGCCAAATGGCTAAAATGCAAAGTTTTGGTTAAACAAACAGTCAGTATTTCAGTGGTTTTATCTGCAGCCTGCAGAGCAACTAAACAAAGCCAAGACATTGTCCATCTCTTTGACAGACAAAGAGCCTCAGAGGTCCAGAATGACATGCCCGAGGCTGGCACGTGATTAGAGTAATTAAATTAAATAGCAGGAAACATGTTTTCCATATGCCATTGCCTGGCCACACACAAACTGTAACAGTAAATCTTTTATATTACGTTGGTTCAGGGAAATGTGTAACCATTTTAAAAATGCATGATGCCCACAAAAATAAAGGGGATATAGTAGCATACTCACCGGGTTCCCTGTCTTTGGTCATTGGTCTAAAATGCCAAACAAGTTCATTCCTTATTTATTTATTATTAAAGGTACAGTTCCAAAAGCCCTGAACATGTGAACATTCAGGAAACGTTACTGGGTTTACACTGGAAGAGTAGTGCTGATGCTCCCGTTCCAGGGGGAAAAAGAAAAATCCTCCCAGTAAAGTTAAGACAAACGTCTTGGTTATCTTCCAAATTGAGACCCTAACATATTTCTGTCAGTCTTTTACAACAGCTAGACGCTCTAAGCATGAATTGAGAAGTACTTACTGTTTCAGTTCTTTTTCACAGCAATATGAGCTCAAATTCCTTTGTTTTCATGGCCAGTTTTTAGAAAAGCCAGTATGTTTATCTATGCCATAATACAGTCAGAAGAATTACTAGTCAGTGGGATCATCTGTCATCCTTGAAATTCCTTGTCACTACTAAAAAAGATCAACTAAAAAAATTGCTAAACTATCTCTGACTCATCTTTTATTCATTGATGATGCCTAATCAGATCACTGGTATTTGTTTTGTTATGATTTTGCACAATAGAGAAAAGGCTGCAAATCAATTTGGAAGAAGCTATTAATCAATAAGGACACTGATTCAAATGTCCAGTCCTTGAGATTTTTAGGAGATAACATACAAGAATACTTCCTATAAATGAGGAATTCTCAAGACTGCAAAATGCTCTTAACATGAAAAGTATTAAGAATTCAGAGAAAACCCTTACAACACCTGAAAAGATGTTCATCAAAAGTAAATTAAAAATGCATCTCGTTTTCTGATGAAATAAAATACTGGATAATAAACATTTTAAATATTCCATCTTCACTTTTATCAATTGCTTTGACCCAGAGGAAAAACAATGGTAATTTCAGTGTTTCCCATTTCAGGTCCACCACTGAACTATAGTATTAAGTTTATTAACTGATTCAATTTAATGAAATCAAAGTACAAGCTTCCAGCTGGAAAAATAAAGGTTGTTTTATTTTTGAAATGTAGTGTAAAAGATGATAGAACATTGGTACTCTTGGCTCAGTCTTTAGCAGTTACGATATTTCTCAAGTTTTTGAAGTGAGATTCAATAGTAGTCAGTATAGAGAATTAGAAATTTAGGCTTTTTTCTTCTACTCCTTTGAATGCTTTCTTTACTGACTAGTCTCCATTGCTTGATCAGGAAAACTTGTGCTTTAGATTAAATCTAAAATAATTAAAGTAGACAATGATGACAGGACAGTGAAGACTAACAACTCATTTTGGTAGCAGCTGATCTGTTCTTTTTAATCTTTCTTTAACTGTCTGAACTCTTCTATTCTCTGAAAGGGTCAGTGCACTTCAACTTAAATTATTTAGCCTGAACTTTCTATACAATGGGTTAAAACAATCAGTTTCAAGGTAAAGAAGTTAATCCCTTGTTATCACCTTGTCTTCTGAGAACATGGACAATAGTGAAAGTACTTTGCATCAGGTAGAAATCTGGAGCCTCTTGCTGAGGTAATGTTGTCATCCTCAGCGGAGGACAGAGTTGCTCTCCAAACCAAGGAGGACTCCCAAGCCTAACTAAAGGTGTCTGCAAGATGTTTCTCTATTGTTGCTTTACCTCCTCTGCCTCCTTTCAGCATCCCCCAAGTCAATCCACCACAGCGCCAGAGAAGGGCCATCCCTCCATCTACTCTCCTTGCTCCCTGACTGGCCTTGGCCTCCAGCCACTGTGCCTTCCCTGGGCCAAGCACACGTGTGTAGTGGTAACTAAAGATGCACGGCCCTTCCCAAGAGAATCTCTTACACTTTCTGATTGTCAGAAACGGGACAAATCTGGAGAACTTGGCAGAGGGGCTGGTACACCTGGGGACACCTGCATGGATAGCCATGAGAGGGAGAAGGGGTTGAGGAGGCTTAAGGTTAGGAGTTACTCACTGAAGGAAAGAAAACATTATAGTAGTTTTGGGTGTAATTGTTCTTCTGATTTTGCGAAGTATGGTCTTGGAAAGCAGCTCTGCCTTACACTTTTTGCTGCTTTTCCAGCATTACCCCCTTTAGGGACACAAGTTTTATGCTGTGAGGACCCACCATCCCTGGGAACCACTGCAGCTGCTTCAGTGGCACAGAAGAGATATGGCCTATAGAGAGAACTTGGAAGCATTTCTTTACTCTTACAATGCTGCCCTGTACTTAGACCTATGAAAACATTTGAAATTCCATCCAGTGGCTTCTGCCAACGTTAAAGAAAGGAATTCAGTTTTGCCCTTGGTGATGCCCATGGTGAACTATAGTTTTGTTTTTCCTCTTCTGGTTCATATTTCTTTTTCCAAAGACCTTCTAGAAGCCCTGAGGACCTCTCCCAGCACAGCATTTCTCACAAGCTATGGAACACAGGGATTGAGTGCAGCAGCAGTAATACCTGGAGTTGTTCACTGCTGATGCAACAGCTCTGTAACAGTGATCTGTGGAGAAGGTAACAAGTGAGGAGTGGGTCTGTTTCTTAACAGGAGTCAAATTGTGAGACTATTTTCCAGATTCTTATTTTGCACAGATTATCTCTGCTGTGCAGTCAGCTGCACAGCTTAAATCTCTTTGTTTTGTT
The DNA here is from genome assembly GCA_013396735.1 of Grallaria varia. Classification (NCBI taxonomy): domain Eukaryota; kingdom Metazoa; phylum Chordata; class Aves; order Passeriformes; family Formicariidae; genus Grallaria; species Grallaria varia. The sequence continues at coordinate 607,351 of VWZG01009964.1, read as the reverse complement.
AGGCCCCAGCTCTTAGTTCAATGGATGAACTTTTTAATACAGAAGAGCAAGCTATGTATATATTGGCCCTTCTTGACATAAATTGCTGCTCCATTTACAAGATTCTGCAGGTTAAATGCAGGTAACCTCAGAAGGATTGTCCCTCTGTTTTCCAAATTGCCAAATCCTTCTCCATTTATAAAATCCTCAACTAAAAAGCCTTTTAAAAAAAATTTCAATATTTGGAATCCATAGTGAAGAAAGAAAAAAAAACCCAGAAAATACCAAAACTACATGAATAATAAGTTTCCATGAATCAAACATTAAGGGCCCTGTCTTGCCATTTCCTTAAAGCTAAAGTAATCATGGAGAAGAGTGGGTAGACAGTACAGTTGATCCTGGTAAGACAGCTTAGCAAAGATCTTGGTAAAGATCCTGATCCTGCTAAAGAGCTTCTAAAATGTTTGTTCTCTAATGCATCTAACTCACTTTAAGTACCTGTCTATGAATTAATATTCTGTCTTTTGTGATGACACTAAAATGTGCAGGTGGCCACAGCAGGAAGAAAGAAAACAAACACTGATTTCTTCTTATCATTCACTAGCCAAGTTCACAGTATCATTTCAGGCTCAAATTATCCACTTAGTCATGGCCTCTGGGATTGGGTACTGATAACCAAAGCTATGAAGGAAACTGTGTTGTGAAACTGTCTCTCAGGGGTGACCACCTGCATCTCACTTTTACAACAGCAGCTTCCCATACGCTGTGCTCTGGTGAGTATGGCATCCCACCAGACTGAACCCACTGATTCTTCTCTGAATGTGCTCCATGCCAACTGATTTTGCAACCTGAAAGCATTTTGAAAGCAGAACTTGAAAGTTAAAACAAGTTAATGGGGTTTGAGTAGTTTTCTTTCATTAAACGATGGCGGGAAAGAGCCAGAGAGGTAAAAGAAAGGACCCTCCCATAAAAGAAGTAATCCTAACTTGAAAGCAGTTGATGGACTTCAGAAAATGAGCAGCCTGCCTAGTTGGGGCATTATTCATCAACACAGTAAGTTGCAAGAGTCCTCATATTAATTCTCAGCCTCTTGCTGTAGGAATAGATCTTGCTTCTGTTCCTTTTTTCTTGCTGGTCTTGTTCTGCCTGTTTGTGTTCTCAAAGCCTGCCTGAGAAGGGATGGAGGTTGTTATGAAACAAATCACTCACACAGCACAAAGGGTAATGCTGCATGTAATTTAACTGAAATAATTAGTATCCTTAGAGAGACCCAATTACCTATAGAAATGTCCAAATCAGAGGTATGGATGATGGGGTCCCTGGACTGAGCCTGCAGTGATGGCACCTGTATTCAACATTTCTATTTTTATTTCTCTATCAGAAACAGTAAAAGAGAAGCTCTGAATCGCTCTCTATGAAGTCAGTAGCTACAGAAAACTGAAATCTGTGCAGAAACTTACGGGAAACTATGACAAAAGACTTGAACAAATGTAGGTAAATCGTGAAAACCAAGAAATTCTAGAAAGAAAGGAAGATGCTAAAGGATGTGGTGTTGGGCTTGAGTGCCTTTTGTAATGTAAGGAAAGGCATCAAAATGGCTGAGAAATGAGGGAAACCTGACCACCACTTGTCCCTCTGTGCAGTCAGGTAGCTGAGTGATAGACTCATGCTCTCTGATGTGTAGTAACTCTTCAACTTTTATTTTCAGTGGAGGAAGATCTAGGAGAGCAAGCCTTAGACATAGTTGTCTCACTAGCTATGCCTCTGCACAGAGCAGGAGAGCATTTCCCAGCAGCACTTCTACCCTGTGCTCCTTCTCAGTCTGTTCAATAACAGCGATCTGCTTTAAAAATCTGCAGGCTGCCACCTAGAAACTATCATAATGCCCACATCGATAGGAATCAAAGGAAAAGACTAAGGAAGGAGTGTGAGACTGAATCCTCTATGCTGTACTAGCTGCTTTACAGAGAACCTGAGCAAAGCCTTCTTAAGCCCTTGACATCGCAGCGTTGCTGAAATCTCATAGCTGTAATTTTCACAAGACCGTTTGTTGAGGAAATACAGGCAGCAGGAACAGAAAAGACCTCCTGGAGATCCAAGGGTCACAGGCCAGAACATTAGAATTGGCATAAAAAAAGAGGATTATTCTCTCTGTAACATAGTCTTTACAGGCTAGAGATAGAAACTTGACAGAGATGGACAGGCCCTTAAGAATAAACACAAGGGCAAGGAGGCTAAGTATTCAGAGGGAGCTTCCTTGCATGTAGATGAATGAAAAATTTTCACCAAACAAATGCAGCTACACAGCCCTCCACCCCCTTGCTCCAGTCACACTACATTTGTCATATGCCAGCTTGTGTTACGGAGGGGTTGTACTGGGACTATGTACTCACAGCCTTGAGGAAGGGCAAGAAGGTACAAGGTTATTTCTCTTACTGGCTGCAAAGTTAAAGGAGACAACTAAGTAGCCTCCAAAAAAAAAAAAAAAAGAAAAAGTTGAATTGAGCGAAGACTGCAGTACCTTATTTAAGAGGCAGGAGCAGGAGTGGCAGGAGTGGCAGGCTTATTTGGAAGCCTGACATTGTTTCAAACTTACACTTCCTTTTAACCCTCCCTTCACAGCACTTACCGAGGCCAAAAATGCTGTGACCACCTTGGAAGGATCAAGAATACAGAGGGATACTTTTAACATTATAGCCTCCAAAGAATCTTCCTGGTATTTCAGAGCTATGTACTGTTAAAAGTCAATACAGTTACTTCAAGACAACTATGGAAAATAAAGTAGAACAAATGCAACAAGGATTCCACAGCCACATTCAAAACATCTCACTTAATAATCTAATTAATTAAGGCACTGGATCACTTACAAGTAGGTATCTGATCTTTCAAGGGAACTCTAGGGACTAAGGAAGGCCATGTAGCCATTCCAGCAAACTGCTGAATGATTTCAAGTTACTAAGCTAGTACCATTTTAACTCTCAGCTACTGTTGAAATATCCCTTGGGGGGCTTCAACAGATGTGAATGCCCACAGGTAGCCAGGGAAGTTATCCTGTGTGGGCTAGATGAGTTATGGGGACAGAATCAAAATAAGCAGAAGGATGGTGACACTTGAGCTCTGTAAATGGGGACCAGAAACTGGGACATGTCTAAAGGATGTGCCTTCCCAGTCCTGTCCGTGTGTGAGAGTGAGCGCAGCTGCGAAACCCAGTTCCTCTGCTGGCTATGCATTTTGAACAAATTGTATTTTTTGCTTTTAAATCTTATTCCAAATTAGGCTGACTTAGGAAAAAAAAAAAAAAAAGACACAGTGTCTCCCAAATAGAGCAGTAAAATCTGGCCCAGAGAAGATAATTTCATCCAGGATGCTCTTCTGTTTGCCTGACCAGCAATTCAGCAGATGGTGTCCTAAGCCATATTCTTCCACTGAGAAATGAGGTACAGAAGCTCTGTTACCACCCAGATGATGGGAACTGCATAAGGAAATCAGAAACTAAACAAATAACTGAAAATCAAATAAACATTTCTTAAGTGGATAAGTAGGACATGCTGCTAGCAGGACAGAATACAGTAAGGAAATTAACTTGGCTTAGCTAATTTTGTCTGCAAATTGTGAAGTGTTCATAAGGGGGGAGAAATAAGTAAACACTTTTAGATTGCTGCTTGGGACTAATAGTTACAGATTTTTACCTCAGAATGCCAGTGAAGATAAAAACAGGGTATAGTTGGCTTAAGAAACATGGAGTAAATCTTAGCAATCCTGATGATAATGAAAATGAAATGAAGATAGTGCACAAATGAGTGGTGGTAGGTGGTAGTGCTTTGCTAAGGCATTCAGCTTTTAATCCTATTTTGTTAATGCCAGAAGATTAAAAAAAAGCTAATGTTACAGTACCCACATCCCAGTAATGTGGGTCTGTCTTGAGTATGTAAATATTATGAAGCATTTTCCCTCATTTAGTAGCCATTACTTTAAAATTGGCAGCTATATTGGCTTTATTTTTTGAACAACTGGACAGAATTCACATATACTGATTAAAAAAAAATATATGCACATCATTCGTGGGAAAAGATAAGGCTTGTGAATTGTATTAAATTATTATTTTCTTTGTTATGGGTGCTTTGATGTGTGGTAAACAAATAATTTAGGAAAAATCTAGGTGTAGCCTCTAACACAGGAATGTTATAAGTTGAAAACACCTATAGCTTTTAATTCCAACATGAGTATTTAAACAAATGCAATCTCAATAAAATCCCTGTTGAAAGATGATTTACTTATAGACATAGGATTCTAAATCCTTATATACAAAAGAGCAAGCAGTATAATGTTATACTGTTAATGCTTGGTTTAAGCTTGCCTAAGATAAAACCTGACATTTTATCTCTTTTTGTGTGTGTATTACTGATGAAACATTATTTTGCTGTTATATCAGTGAAAATAATTGAATCTGATTTGCAGAACTAGTTATTTTTACATACTTATGCTGTTGAAAACGTTTTATTTTTAGTTGAAATTATACCAGAATCAAAGCTACTTAGAGCCAAATAAGCAGTTAAAAGAGCTAGAATGCAACAATTTTCTGAAGTCCTCTGGCATTAATAATTAATGTACTATAACAACAGGGATTGCTACACAGTACAAGCTTTTCTCTCTAGATCCTAAGCAAAGCTCAGGAAATGTCACAAAGCATTTCACATCTTCATGGAAGTTCTCTACAACAGGACTTCCTTGTCTCATGCTTTAATGCCTGTCCTGTTCCTCGATTCCCTCTTCCCCAACATATTTACAGGTAGACTCTTGCGTTGCAAAGGTTTTGATGAATATCAAAGAGGTCAGTACAAGAGCATTTTCAGATCGGGGTCTAGGCAGGTTTAGAAATGTCAGGGAAATTATTTCAGTTCATCTGAATTTTGGATAATTAGAAGCCAAGGCACTGGGATTCACTTTTGCCTTTCCTATATGATACAATATATGATCACATGTTCAAGACAGATGTCATGATGGGAGAATGAGCATGCATCGATACTATTCCACATTCACTAAAACTTTGATGTAGGATAAAACAAGAGACCAAAAAGAAAGACTTTGTGTAATTATTGTAAGAATACTGTAATAAAAACCTTGTTCCTGAAAGTTTAAATTGTTTCAACAATGCGTAGCAAACATATTTTGTTATACAAAGCAAAAGCACAACTAAGTTATCAAATTTACACAAAGTCAGATATCTGGAAGGGGGTCTTTTAAAAAAAACCTTTATTTGAGAAAGGAAAAGACTTATATCAGAAGGCAAAAAAAGGGAACATACAAACAGAATATATTTACAACACAAAACAAGAGATCACCTCTAAGGGTGTAAATTATAATAAATACAGTAGATTTAAAATGTAAGAGACAATAATCAATTAGAAATGTGGTTGTTTAAACCCAGTTTTCCTTTTCACTGGTTCCAGGTAGTTTTTCTTAATTTTATCCAAATTTGAAAGATTATGAAATTAAAGTTCACTAATGTATTGGGGTTTTTCAACTGAGTGACAATATAAAAATATCTTTTGTCTTTTGTGAATACATGTCTTTGAAGTGATATTGTACAAAATTCTTCTCAATTGCAAGTTTCTCCCCAAATGTATTTTAAAAGATGCACTATCCCTTTTAGATAAGGCTGAAGTTAGATTTCAAATAAAATTGAAAATACACAGAATGGCAAACACATATAATTTCATTTTTATATCCTTCACTTTTTGAATGTGAATGTGATTTTTTTCATCCAAGATAAAGATTTCTGTTCAAATACGACGCACACATTAAAATCACCTGTGTTTTCTCAAATAATAACTATTTTCTATCTATTGAGGCCTTTCATATTAACAGCAACTATTTAGTCATTTGTTTGGAGACCTTCTAGGAAACAGGATAATGTATCTTTAGAAGTTGCAACATTTTAGAAGAGATTTAACAATATTAGAGCATAATGTAAACAACACATGCTAGTAACATATTTTAGAACAATTTCTACATTTGGCAAAACAGCTATCTCTTTTGAAACAGGATACTGCACCTTAAAATACCTCAGCTTTAGAAATATAAATATTTTTAATAGAAAAAAACCTGACAAGGAGCCCAGGTCAGTTTGGGATTATCCATATTAAAGGGGATCTTAAAACAATGAATCTTTAACTAGCTTAACAAAAGTAAACCTATAAAACAAGGTAAACATATCAAAAGGGAATATGAAGGAAATGTTTCACTGGAAAGCTTCCTTAACAATTTCCCTACTCGCTTTGTTATTTTCTTTGACAATAAATCAATTCATAGAGTGCCTTTAAAAACAGAGGGAGCGCTGCCCCGTCCCCCTCCCTGCCCCGCATTCCTCAGCACATGAATCACTTGGGCTTCCTGTTTCCATAAGGCATTTCCTGCCCCCCCCTCCCAAAATCACTTTTCTGCAGGAGAACAGCAGGGACCTGACAAAGTATCGACTTAAATAAACAGGGCCTTGCACTGCACCCAGCCTTGCTCTGCCTGATTGTACAGGGACGGAATGGGATGCCAGCCCGTGGGCTGCACACATGCACTGTGCCTTTCAGCTCTGGGGAAAAGCTCCCAGAGAAGCTGAATGTGCTCTCGGTCAAGGGGGCATTTTATGCACAGTTGTTATTTTAGGACTTGTCCGTAAGACCCCAGCAGTAAAGGTTATGAAATATTGTACGATTAGTCTTCATTTTAAAAAAACCCAAACAAGTGATTGGATATCAGATGATGACAGTAACAGTTCTGTGCTTCTCGTGCAACGTCCTAATAACTGACTGGAACCTAATGCTTGCATTTGGCTTCTCACCAGTACTTGCATCTGCTGCATTTAAGGATGCCTCTGAGGACATTATCATCAAATAAGACAGCATGAAAAATTAACCAAGCAGTGCAAAAAAAGAAAACAATGCAATTTTAAAACAGTGCCTTGCCTCTTTATATCCACCTTGTACTTTGCTCTAAATTAACTTTATACACCAGCCTAGGACCACTGATATAGCAGTCAGTACCTGTCTACTGGGGAAAAAATACCCTAATGTTAACAGTGTTCAAGACTACGATATGGTACAATATATACAGACAGCTGAAAGCAAAAGTCAGAGGATTCAAAATCAGAGCAGAAGAATGTTTCATCAATCAGGCCTGGAAACTAATTCCAGCAATTGCTGATTTCAACAGGCTAAGTGATATGAGATCTCTTTCACTAGAACTAAGCAAGGTAAGGTAATTCTGGGTTAATACAAAGTATATCAGCTATTACGCAACGATTTATGTAGAATAATTGACGGCAACAGGTATTTTCTCAATTAGTGGCCATAAGGATGAGCTTCACTATGGTTTCAAGTGTACATAACAACACTTCTGCACTTTTTAAATGCTTTGAACAGTAAATTAGGATTTGCTAGGTCAGTGAATCAAAACACAACTGCTTATCAAAGCCTAGAAAATGCATGTGATGTTCAAATAATAACCTTAATTACAAATCCTGGAGCTAAATCTTTGCCTATTACCTGTTGCATAAAAGCAGCTTGCTCCCCAGATTCCATTTGCTGGGTTTGAACATCCTCATCACTGTCCAGTGGCTCCTCTTTGACTTTCACAGCCCCCACCTGCTGTCCTATTCTGTCATCCACACCAGCACTGCTGCTCTCAGCCCTAACGCTGGCACCGCTGGCGGGAGCTCGCTCTTCCTGCATCGAGTGATCACTGTGAAGCTCTTCTTCAGCTTCCTCCAGGTGACTGCCAGGCTGCTTGAGCTGCTCAATGGACTTAGAGAGCATCTGGAAAGAGAAGAGAGGAACAGTTACTGACTCCTTTCACTGACGCCAAACAAGAAAAAGTACTAAATTTGCACTGACAAAGCTTCCGCAGCAAACCTATGTAGCTATGCACTGCCAAAATACTGATGTACAGGGAAATAAGAACAAAAGTCCCAAAGCAAAAAGTCACTTTTTATTCTGCAGTAGAAAATACCTTGTATATGAAGTACTATACAATAATAATAAACTAAAAATCAGGCAGAATAATGAAAACATTACGTATCTGTCAGGCTGTTACAGCTGGTGATCAAGAGAAATTAGTCTCTCTTCACATCCTTCAAACACGAATTCAGAAAGACCATCTTAGTTTTCCACAACACAAAATAATAAAGGAACACTAAGATATCTGAAAATTATTAATCTGGTAAATGTTTTGTTATAGGCAAATTAGGGGATGTTCACACAAACTTCTCAATCAATTAAAGAGTGAAGGCACTGAAAGCCAACAAAGGAGCAGTGACAAAGAGCTGGCATCAATGCCCTATCCCATGGCACAAAGATACTACAAGCACATCTGACCATGACTGGAAAGACTACAGTTTCTGTGGTGCATTGTACAGGTATCACAGTTTCAGCAATAATGAAATAATACAGCTACCCAAAATACTGGTTTTATACCATTAACTGCTATTGTAAAGCTCTGCTGAGGTGCCAGATTCCTGAGCATTGCAATCAAATGCAGTTTACATTTTGTTATTTAAGATAAAGCTGATGAATTCCAAACTAACCCAAATGTAGTCCAAAAACCCAAACTGAAAAAAATTCCCACTTTGTTGAAAGAGGCACAGATCAGACAGGTAAGAATTTTCAGAGTCAAGTGAGTAGTTATCATTTACTCAACTGGCCCCACTGTTTTCAAGGAAATACTGTTTTGTATCATGAAAGTCAAATATCCTGAGAGGAAAAAAACACCTTTTACCATTACTCTTACATACTTTACTCTTCCCATCTGCCTCCCTTCTAAAATATCGAGTCTTTCAAATTGAGTTTTAGCTAGTGCTATAAACTGAGTTACTGGATGGCTTCAGCACATTTATTTTTGTCTCAAACCACTGACCATCCAGTTTCATTCAGCTTGCTGGTGCATACAGAAAAATGCCACCCTAGTGCAGGGCAGGGTTGTCATGTAAACTATGATCAAGAAGCTACAACTGGGTTTAGGAACTCCCACAAAATCAACAAGTAGAGTTGAAAGGTGGTTTATGCTATTCCAGTTGATGCTCTAATGTGTACACCTAATCAGTGGAAGCCTGTCTGACATCTATCACAGCAAACATTCATTTTTGGTGCATAATGGGAGTTTAATGGTTTACTAAGAAGAAACAAAAAAAAAATCCCTCTTCATAAATGTAGTAACCGGCAAATCACAATACATGCATCCTGCATGCTGCAGGTGGCATGCCCTAAACTGAGCAGCCCTTACTACTGCAACTAATGCGGTGCCTCCTTTTATTTAAGCAGCATCTGAAAAATTTCTCAGATCAAACACATAAATCTTTTCCAGTTGTTTCTCAGGGGATGACACTAACCAAAAAGGCACTAAAACTAACTATGTGTAATCAGCTCAGGTACACTCCTCTCTGTCACTGAGTTATGATTTAAATTGTTATTATTTATTAGTTAAACATCTGTGGGCAAGCCCTCTCCACTCCTCAAACATGAAGAGAAAGGTGGATAAGGTTGTGTGGCTGGTTGCTAGTGAGCAAATACAAGCTGGAACATCTGGGTGACAGATAATCATATACAGCTACGAGAGTCACTGAGGCTGATCCATCTGTAAACCATTCCATGTGCCAGTTACTTGACACCAGGTGGGTTATTCTGGAGGGGAAGCCAAGAGAAAATGAGTGCATGTCCACAGCAAAGTTAAGACACATATTTAGCTCATTACTGCTCTCCTTTCTTTTTATGCTTTTTCACTTTAATGTCAGGCTTTTTCTTATTCAAGCTGCTGTATGGGCACAGATTTGGTGCTGAGCTTTCTGAGGCAACACATGACGGACTGCAGTAGAGAATGAATACGTGGGTCACCTTCAAACACTTTTTGCACATAATCAGCGGAGTGAACAAGCACATGTGAAGGGGCTGCAGAGATTCAGAGTGGCATTCGTGAGCATTTCAGCTTTGCAGTGTTCCTGTTTTGGGGCCTGCTCCCATGCCATGGAAGCCAGCAGGTGATTTGCTTCAGACTTCAGCGACAGGAGGAGATAAGCAAATTAAATTTTCTAAAACTCTGTGAAAAGAGTCTTTATATATTTACACAGTAGATTTTACGAAGTGCATTTATATTACCTTCTTTACTGCAAAATTTTATTAAAAACATCCTTTACACTGTGACTTTAACTAAGCCTCAGGCGAGAGGTTATGAAACACTGTAATCATGTCCTCTCATATGAAGGAGCATGACAAAAATGAGTGGATGGCATGGAGGGGGGCGAGGGGGGCATGACCCTGACGATCACTTCTGCTCACAGTGCTAAGCCACACATGACTGATTTCTCTGTACCACCACCATGCCTTCATATTTGCTGAAGTGTTTTGGTCCCATTCTATTCCAGTAATTATATTAGTAACATTACCAGGAGACTGTTCAGTTCTCCTAAGACATAAACACCTTATTTTATATCTCCTAGTAGTGCGGTGGAAAATTACGTATCTAGAGACATGTGAAGATAGCAGTTTAGAGTCAATAGTTCTATCTTCTCTATCTAAAGATGGATTACAGAGCAGAAAATGAGTTCTGAGTGAAACACTGCTTATGTTCTTTCACTGCACCGTTGGATACTTCTGCTTACACTTAATGTTTAAATCTTTCACTTTAAAGCCCCACTTCCCTGAATTTATCTGTGGGTACATGAAGGAATTTCTCTTCATTTTATTTTGAAAAAGTGATTGTTTAATCTGTCTTAATAAAACTGCATTTAAAAATAATAACAAAACCGTAGTTTATTTCACTAAGAATTGTTCATATTGGTTATCTTTAACCAGTATACTTTACGGTTATCACTATTCCAACTAAAATACTCACTAAAAAATGGCTTCATGATAATGTAACCTGTATTTTTTCTGCTTTTATTTTCAGGAAATTAAACTGTAAGGGATATGCATGAGCCAAAGTAAATAGTGGCAGCAGGAAAGGAAGCATTTACAGACATCAGCTCCACTGTATAACTGCAAGAGTCCAACAAAAAGACATCAAACTTAATCTAACCTGCTTGTTTGTACAGAAAAATGGAAGACTGAGTGTAAATAATCTGGACACTGCAACAGACCATTTTAAAGGTCCTTCAGTCGCAGCCCCTGCCTTTGTTTCTCCTTTGAAATAATAAGCTCTTGTAAAGTCTTTTGTAAATAATAAGCTCTTGTAAAAGTATTTTAAATAAAATGTCTTTACAAAGAGACAAAACACAAAATCCTGCAACAGCCACCCCTACCCTTCCATCCTTAATTAATTGTTCATTTTAAATATATTGCAGTTGTTTCTAAGAACTCCTGTATATACTTACAGAACACACTTTTTCCCCTTCTCCCCTATGACAAACAGATTACTTTGACCAGCTACGTATGTTGTTAAGCTGTACTGAAAACAACTTGGCACCTTCTTACTGTTGTCTGTTACTCATGTAGTACAACATTTCTAAGGGATGTATTTATCTTTCAAACCCATTCTTCTGCATTATGGCTTAAGCAGTAGTCCTTAATAAAGGAGAAAATGCTCTGGGCATTTTCCAGTTCTAAGCACAGAAAACTGTTGCCTTAGTTTAGTCCCAATAATCCCCTTCTATATGCAATATTTGAAAGAATAGCTCTCACCTTTAGATGATGATAGTCAGATGTGTAAGCTGCAAAGCCAAAACCTCAGTGTAACAGGTTTAATGAAACTACATTAATTTACTACTGCTAAACCTGATCCAGTCTTCCACATTTCACTAGATATCATTCAGAGAAGTGAACGATTAAACTGGGGTTGACTGTATCCTTTCAATATTCCTACTGAAAATGAATAATCTTCCTGTTTTTTCCCATCAATACATCAACAAATTTCTATATTATTTTTCATTTTTAAGAGACATTGGTCAACTATGAACACAATCCAAAGCACTAATGAATTTTCACTTCCTGTATAATTCTTATCTCACAGTTATGCCCAGTCACTGCTTCCCTATAGAAAGATGCTTTACATCAATTGACATCCTGGAATGGAAACTGAAATTCAAGTAAGTCTTATCTAAGCTTTAACATTATCCATACAGTTCCTATACTTTAGCACACACTATCAACTGCCCCATTATTTTAACTTTTACTTTACAATACTGAGAGTTTTACCATTGAAAACAAATTGTCAAAATGCTATGAACACACTATTTAGGAACGCAAATGTAGTTCCCACTCTGATCAAATAAAATCTTGGTTGCAGTGAAGACAGTGCTAGTTTGGCTTCAGCAGAGGCAGGCCTTATTCATGAGAAAAATATTTTTTAAAACAGGGGGCTTTGTTCATATACTCTTTTCATTATGATTGCTGACATTTTCTTGGACATAGGTTTCTGCTAGGGACTTTGCACTTAGATTAGTTATATCAAAATTCCTTTTTTTTTTCCCTTCAAGTCACAGTCACAGCTTTCTAGACAGAGATATACACAAATAATATCAAGATTCTAACTTTTTTATTACAGTAGTGGTCTTCTGGTACCAAACTGCACTAATTTTAATTGGGAGTTTTGGACTTCGGACTCCCTTTAGAGAGCAGACTGAAGATTTGCAATGTGATCAAAGAGCGTTATGAAGAAATAAGCTGTCATTTGGACAGAATTATATTGAGGCTGACAATGGCAAAGCCGATCTTCCCTAAGACAAGCTCAGTTCAGGTTACTTCGCATTCATTATTAATTCTGGGACATGGGGTTTTACCTACTTTTGGATAAGATGTCAACATTTCCAGAATGTTTTCAGAAGGTCAGCATACTAGATCCCACAGGTATAAATGTCAGACTTCAGTGGAGATGTATACCGTTTCCTACATCAAAAGCCTGGCATCTGACTGCTGACCAGAAATAATCCATAGGGGATCTTCTCTTTGTTATGAAGGACAGAGGCACACCTTTTGGCAATGATTTGCTTCTTTTCAGAATGGAAATGATCCCGGGGAATCCTTTACCTCTGACCTATGTTAGATTTTCCTTGTTATCACCCTCACAACACCACTGGTTTACTGCTGAAGTATATTTTTTTGCTCAAAGAAAATAAATGAGGTTTTTTAATACAAGATAAATACAGAAACAATAGGGTGGAGAAAAACTGGATCTCTTCCTCTTTTTGTGTTACAGCAAGATTCACTTATAGGTCAGCCAAAAAGATCTGACCAAAAACTGTTTTCAGGGAGTGCTGATGCATGCCACATTATCTTAGCTCAGGGTGAACATTCAAAGGAAAAACATGGTAAGAGAAATAGAAAAGAAAAAAAAATTAATTTGTTCTAAAGTCTCAATCAACTGGAATTTCATAGACTTGTCAGCTTCAAATGGTTCTGATCTTTATCATCCAAAGTTTTAAGAGAATGTTTGAGTATTCCTTATTAAGTAAAATCCCTACATTTTCCATGACTGAAAAGGAGGGGATTATACCTCTGTGCAGATTTCATTATGCAGCCTAGGCACAGGAGAGTAAGGGACAGAACAAGAGAAAATAACTAGTTCAGGTGTTCACTTGACACATTCCAATCTCATCGTAAGAAATAAGAAGATACTGGGTTGCTTTCCTACCTGAGCTAGAATATCTACTGTTTAAAGTTTCAAATAACTGTAACTGCTTTGCAGAGTTTGATTGTAAAGCCATGCAAAATACGCAATGAACAAATAACTTCAACTGTGAAAAGAGGCAAATTTTAAGACTGAAGAAAGTATATTACACCATGCTAGCAAACTTCAAAAACTTTATGTAGGCACAGGTGTTGAGTCTGAACTTTTAGCCTTAAATTCAGTATTTAAAAGCTACTCTGTGATTTGATATTTTTTCACTCTCTTTTCTATGAGCTCCCCTTAAAATCGCGTTTTTAAAGATCAGGTTCCGTAAGTACATAAGAAAGCCCCCTGACTTTCCGTGTCCTCGTGGAGGACAGATACGTGGTTAGAGTACTGACATTTTTCAGGACTATTCATCAAAAAGTCTGATAAACCAAACACATCCTCAGATAACTCACTGCTTCTGTGTCTGCAACATGATCTCATTCCTCCTCAAGTGTTTGCTGCTCTGTTGAGTTACTGTGCTCCTGAAGAAGGCTGGCTGCTCTGGGAGTAGGGGTAAAGGAGACTGAGAAGCTATTTGAGGCAAAAGTATGTTATAGAGGTTGAAGGCAGGGAAAGGCCCTAGGATTAACTTAAGTTTCTACAATCTGCATATGTGTATAGCCTAAACTGTACAGAATAAAAGCTAGGTTAGTCAGGTTTAAAAAAAAAAAAAAAAAAGAGCTATTTTGTCTCTTCATCACAAAGAACCATGTGAGAATGAAAGTGTATTTCAACTACTAGAGGGAATTATCCTCATTAATGTGCATTTTCATTGTCGTTTAACTCAGAAAAAAAATGTTACCGAAATAAGCATTATCTCAAACAGACTCCAGACTTTTAACTCCTTATTCAGTCTAGCTCTTGTGAGGTCCAATGCATTCCTAGTCCTATGTGACTAGAAATACATGTTTATGTGCCTCAAGTTTAATTTTCACATTTGGGACGAATGTACATATATGTCACAGCACATATCCCCAAAAGCTATGGTAGAATTTATAACAATAAGCATATTATCTAACAAAAACATGTCAGTGGGGTTCTTTGCTTTGTGAGGAGTGCATGAACTGATGGGTTTGTAGTACAAAGACTTAGTACTTCACCCGTTAAAAATTCTTTTCTTTTCAGACAATTGAGTGAAGGTGAAATATTTTCAAAACCTGAGGCTACGAGATATACATATGCCATCTTGATTAAACATATGGAATGCATACTCAAAGAAAAGCCAACTGGAGTCCTAGTTGAGTAATCAAAACACCCAAGCTGAGAGGGGTTAACATGCAAGGATCAGCTTTGAACTTTGAAGTTTTCTGGTCTTCATTTTTCCTAATTAAGACAAGATTTAATAACCAAACCACTGTACAAACTATGTACTTAAACTCTAGGTTTGTTTCTAATTTTGTTGGGAATTCTTAGAAGATTCCAAAGAATCAGTAACCCCTGGGAAATTCACCCAGTAAGGTGGATTGACTTTTTTTTTTCCCCTTAGGTGCAAGGGCCAAATGTCCACTTTTCATTTTTTTTGCCATTGTCTCTTAAATACACTTACTGAGTAACACTCAAACAAAAGAAGACAACTAAAGATGCATGATCCGCATCTTCAAAACACTAGAGGAGATTCAGCAAACAACTTTCGGAAAGCAAGGTAGTAAGTGCAGAAAAATGTTCTCCAGATAAAAAACATTTAATTACTTGCATATCTTAATTTTAGAGCAGGGAACAGCATCACATTTGTTATAGAAGCATTAGTTCCTTATAAATCTATTTAGATTCTGCTGCTCTTTGTTTAATGATGGATGGTCTCTTTTCCTCTTTCCCCTGCTCAAAATAAAGGGTTACTGTACAGGGAATCATGTGCTGCATGATTCAACTCTATCTCATGTTGGCAACAGCACATTCTTCTCTTTTTCCTTCTGTGGTCATTTTATATCACCACACAGATAACAAACTTTCATGTTACTAATTGACTCAGATAAAAATTCGGTTTGATAAATGCTGATTAAAAATTTCTCCAGATGTTTAATAAGTTTCTTACATAAAACTGACAAATTTAATCAGCTGATTGAGTTCAAAGGAGTTATCTATTTACATCACATACTAGTCCACAATGAGAAAGGTCTCAATACAATTCAAAAGCAACTGAATGGAATGATTGCTGAAGCTCAAAAGTACACATGAAGAAGAGAGAGAGAAAACTAGTAATCTTTAAGGTGTTATTTACCATTCAACAGAAAAACACCTGTAATGTAAAACTGTGAGCTGCTTTGAACCCTCTTTTTTTTGAATTGTAGCCTATTTCAGAAGCTGAAAATTAAGATCCTTACAAATATATATGTCAACTATGCACAAACAAAATACTCATGCAAGAACCTCCATGACCACATGGCACCAATAACTAAACTTCCTTACTAGTTTTCAACCTTTGAGTTTATTGGAAAATCTTTGAGAACTCACCTTATTCACATGGATCTGCTGCTGGTATTGTTTCTGCTTCTCCAAAAATTGCTGATGTTGCTGCTGGATGACCAGCTGGGCCAAAGTACTCTGAGGAAGAGGAGCTGACTGGGTTCGATTCAGTGGCCTGTGCCGAGGCAGTTTGTGGGCAGTTCTTATGCCAGGCGAGACTCTCTCCTTCGCTGCTAAAGGAGACTGTGGATGAAGAGGAACCGCTCCTGCAAAACAGGGACATTTCACTCTCCTGTGAAAAACAGCAAACTAATAGTTCTAACAGGAGAGAAAGCTTTCAGTGAGAAGAGGGGTGTATATTCCAGAACTCTGCATGAGGACTGATGCAGTGGGATGTGTACCACGTGCCTCGCCATGCTGGGAAGTTCAGCTGCTGCAAAGGAATGTGATGAAGTAATCATTTTCTTTTTTTCTGTAATAACTAAATTCTTCCAGGCTAACAGTCTGGAACAGAAACAGTAGAAGAGACAACAAAGATACTTCCCTTTCCTCTTCTAACCTTCCACTTTCCCCAACACTTAGGATGTATGGTATATGTAATACCAGATTAGTTTAAACTGAATAGAAAGGTCATTAAAAACATCTTAGTATTGTTGAAGCTTTGATCATTACCAGTCACAAGAAGTTTTTGCTGTCTCATTTGTTCTTTCAGTAACAGATGCTGCAAGAGAGCTTGATGGCTGCTGTTTGGCTTTCCCTCCAAAGCAATGTGAGGATGAGTTGATGATGGAGGAATGTTTCCTCCATACTGTCCAGCCAAGGCCACTCCTTGTCTGAGTGATGGGTTCTCCCCCTTCTGCTTTTCTTTGAATGACGACGAAGCCTGTCAAAGAAGAACATCATTGGTAACTACTTTTCAGAGACCTGACTGTCTACACCTCCACTTGATTAGATGGTCATATGTCACACTTTATGAATACACACAGAAGGTTAACATCTCTACCTTACACTTTAACTGTGAGATGAAAAGGGAGGAAGAACATGCCAGTTAAACGTAACACTGTGAGAAATGGAGTAGTTAAACCAGAAAAAAAAAAATCAGTAATAAAAGCCAAAGCATAAGGAACTACTAGTTAGAACATCATTAATGAAAGGATAGGACCTATCCTTAAAATTCCTAAAGACCTTCCCACAGCCTTCTGCACAGGAGACTAGGGCATCAGAGGAAATAGTTCGCATTGAGTTTGGAATAGGCAAGGCTTGGTTTTTCACATAACTTTCCATCACACAGCAAGCCAATCAGCAGAACAAAATAATTACCTGTAGTAGTGGGAAGCTATTACTTTTCCTGGAGCACTCCCTGACTCCCTGAAGGACAGCACAAATGTAAGTTTTACTCTTTCCAAAGTAAATTTGTACAGTTAAACTCTCGTCTACGGAATCATCAAGAGCTGTTATATGTGTGTGGCATTTTAAAGTGCCCTTATAAATTTCACAGTTATTGAATTAAAGTTTTTGGAAGTTTTGGTCCTTCAGCATTGTAAATGTACTTTATATTTCTTTGTTCTTTGCCTATTTAAAAAAAAATAAAATCTTAAAACAGCAGTTAAAGCAGAATAACAATTTTTACAGCAAGAATAATAACCTAACAGAAATACACATGTTGAAGCTTGCAGGTGACCACTTATGGTATGTCATGGTAAAAACAGTATCTCTGATAATCTAAATTCCATAAATTCTAAACCAAAGTTTTCACCAGTATTTTTTTGGTGTATGCTTACTTCATACTCTGGGATCACCATCCCCTGAAAAACAAACACCAAAGTAAACTTTGCATTCAATTTGCAACTGCTTATTCTAGTAACAGAAATAAACATTACTTGTCTAAATGAACCCCTTTGTTTTTTCCAGTGCCAAAAGTAATATTTGGTGCTAGTTGGCCACATCAAAAGCTTGTAAGATTTAAGTAAGCAAATGAAACATATTTTCATTTCAATTTTAATGTTATAAAATTACTTTGAAGGTAGTTGTATTTTTTGTGAAATAGCTAAGAAATTTTTCATTATATCCTCTGAAAAAGTAAGCACTATTCGTGATCAGTTCAATATTTTCACTTAAAAGCAACAATTTGCTTATAGATACCTCATAAAAGACTTATAGAGAACTGATTCAAGGCTTACACAATTTTCTTTGCCAAGTTCTGTATCTGATGTTAAAATGCTGGATTGCAGCAATATGTTACTGCGAAGAACAGGAAAGGTATTGAATGAGCCATAAAATAAAATGGAACTTTGACTTGAAATTATGTTTAGCACTGGAATTAAGTTGCATTTATGACAAACCATAGTGGATTGCATAGATTTAATTTTTTTTCCTCCATGGAGAGCTGTGCTTACAATTCCTAGTTTTTTTCATAGAAGTTACCGATTCCCATTCTAAGAAATTTAAATTGCTAAAATTTCTTCACCATACATTGTTGTATAGAACCACCATATATAGATAAGTACTTTCTTTTTGCTGGAAATCAGGTAAGTTTTGACCAGTAGAAAAATTTTCAGATATTTTACTAAGCCTCAGATGTCACGTCCCAGTTACTGTAATTTGGTTTAGATCTAAAGATCCTTATCCATCAGCATGGATTTCCATACATACCATATCTGTGTTTTCATACAGGTTGCATATTAATTTAAGATCTATCTCTAAATCAAAGTGATTGCTGCAGACTAAATAAAGGGCATATGAATATAACTTGTCATTAAAATATTAAGCATTGTTGCCTTCTCACCAATTTTATTTGTCTGACTGATAGCACACCCCTCAAATAACGAAGCCAGCTGCAGGAATACTAGATTCTTCCCCTACTATGCTCCAGTTCAGTTTAGGTTGCTACTGAATCTTATTAAAAGTTACAGGTGCCACAATTTATCATGTAGGTATGATCATATAATTTGAACTTTTATACTAAATGATCTCATATACTACTTGCCACGTCTGAAAGCTGTTACCTTACATAAATGCAATGCATGTGGCCCATACATAGCTAAGCTCCACACTGGCACTCCACTTGTTTATTTGGGATTAAGAATGATTATGGCTTTCAAATTGTGCCCTTAAATATCCAGATGTTGCCCAATGCACAGAGAGGTCTGGTTCCTATTCTGAATTGCTTATATTCCCAAATGCTAAAAATAAAGAGAATAATCAGAAAGTAGGTTTTTCTGGAAGCAGAAGTATACAGGAAGGCTTGAGACTGGTCACTTACACTGATTTGAGGTTGTATTGCTGGAAGTCCCAAGGTAATATTGGGTAGAGAAGGGGATGTGTAAAGACTCAACAAGTTCACTGATTCATCCTGTATCAAAAGGCGTTGCTGGGAAACCAGATGCTGGAATAAATGAGGAAAACAACAGAAGTAAATATCCAAGCTTTTTATCTTGGTTATTTTATCCTCATATCCTGATACACTGAAAGCCAGTTATGTATCATTCATTGGTTTGCACCCCAAAGGAGTTCCAGATAAGGAAAATTACTGTCCCTGTAAAAAACCTGTTGATAGTTCTGTTCTTAAGCAAACAACTGATATATGTCTGGGATTATTCCTTGGTTAGTAAATCAATTTTTCATGCAAAACTGAAATCTTGACAATTCCTAGACCATCTCATCAACTTCTCATCAGTTCAACACCAGTTCTCATTAGGGCTTTCACTACTAGAAACTCAAACGGAATTTAACCAGCGAATAAGGAGTATATCTGGCTGAATTGAAGGTGTCACAAATGTGGATGTATTAGACCTTCACCATGGTTATTATAATTTTTTTTGTAAGGTACCAACTGTGGTTTCTAACTAGACCATGTCTTTTCTTAGCCAGATTATGACATTGGGATGTTTCAGGCACATTATTTACCTCAATTACTATGGAAATTCTGTGTAGAAAGTAAGGCAGATTGACACATCTGCCATTTAAAATAATGATCTGCCTCCCTCTCTCTCTGAATATATATAAAAGCAGTGTCCTATCATTTACCCTGGTGATGGGATATCCCTCACAGCTTTCCTAATTCTGTTGAAGTCTTTAATACTTCTTTTGAAGCCTTGTGATATAATTTTCAAGGATGTGGAACTGATGATACATTTTTAATTACTGTCAGATAAAACCAGACATTATACTAAGATCACCCTTTCTCCTTCCATACATTAATTGGAAAGAAATATAAAAAGTTAAGATTACCACAACAGGAATATTTTTGAAGCCTTTGCCTTTCTGCTTGAACAGTGATGTTTTTCAACATGTGGTGTAGTATAGTTGCTTGAATTATATTTTCTGCTTAACTCTTGCTTCCCTCCCAGAGCTTTAACACAATAAGAGCCACAAAGGTCTCATTAGACTTAGGAACTCTGGCATGATATGGTCCCCAAGGGAACAACATCCTTGAAAAAGAATACCCTGTGTAACAGTATGACACAGTGACTGCTTTCTTCCCAAACAAAAAGCATATGGGACTCCAATAATAGACCACCTCCAAGAGGGATACTGCACACTCGGGCTTTGACTAAAGTAAATATAATAACTTGTCAAGCATGTTGTGGGGAGCTATAGATTTTCCCCCGGACAAACCTGGAATATCAATTAACTCTGTAAAATACTTTGTGTTAACACAATGCAACTTCAGACCATCAATGAAAAGTGGTTAAGCACAAAAACACAGGATGTTATTCCAAAACATAACCTTCCTCATCCAGTTTGTTTGGAGATAAGACCTATCACTGAGATAATAACAGTAGAAGTCTATCTCTGTAATTTTCTTTTGGTACCCAGGGAATATCAACAGATAGCACAGAAAACAAAGAAGCTCCACTTGTATATTACATTAATTCCTGGCTAACAGTGACTTGCCTTGATAACATCCACCTTTGACCATGAATAAATCCAAGTATGTCAAGACTATGGATATAATAGAGGGAGTCGACAAAAATGTAACTGAAAAAGGACACTGCAGCAGCTCTAATGTGCCTCCTAGAATAAAATCAAATTTGTAGCAATTGCAGCATCTATACAAAGCCATGTCAAAGACGTATTTTTCATTTTTGGTTTTCGGTATACCCCTATTACCTTCTAAGATCAGAAGTAATAAACGTAACAGTGGCAGGGTGTCTAACAGTAAAACACACTCTCACACTAAGGTCAGGCAGGCATGATTGCTTCATCAGGCAGAATCAATCATGTTATGGGAGTTTAATGTTGAATACAGGAGGTTATTAGTAAAAGCATTTCCATCTAATTTCTAATACCACTAATAATCTGTCATTTTCATTTTGGTAAGTGATCGATTTTAAAAAATATTTTCAGGTAATATTAGCCTAAGCATCAGTTAAAACCCGTCTCCTGACATAAATACACTAGTCCACCAGCACAGATTAGGTGCTCTGTATCACAGCATCCTAGAATGGGTAACGTTGGAATGGGCCACTGGATGGCATCTAGTCCAACCACCCTGCTCAAGCAGGGTCCCCCAGAGGCACAGATATATGACTCCAGCTGCAGCTTCTGTTTTTACACAGTAAACAATACCTTGCAGTGGTGGCACATGCTAGAGTTGCCAGCAGTGTCATTTGGCAGAATAATGGCTAAGCCATGTCCTCATCCTACATGTAGACATGATGGTTTGGACTGGCACCTAAATTAACTCGAAGAGCAACTTGCCCTACTTGCTCCTCTATATACTTATTGGGTCCACTGATCCTACTTCCTGATGCTTTAAATTGCCCATCAACAGAGTTACCCTCTTTCTTAAAACAGAGTACAAGAACTAAGTGTAGTAGTGTGTGAACATCAGCAAGTAACCACGATGAGCAACCACATGTCACTTGTGCCACCGGGCCAGGCTGAGAAGCAGGAACACCTGTGTGTGAATGCCTATATGCACATTTATAGATTATGAGGGAAAGACAAAATGGTTTGGCTTTAATACTTCTCAATTGTGGAGCTACAGTAAGGTTGTCATAGCTTTCAATACTCACCATTGTATCTTTTGAAGCCTTGGGTGTTTTTTTTTTAAATTAATTAGACATCTCTTGATGCAACCCTCATCAGCTAATCAAACTTACACGTTTTTCCACTTGTCCTTTACAAAGATCACCTCAAGGAGCTGAGTAGTAAAAGCACAGGATGCACAAAACAAGCATGTGGTTACCTGCCATGCATGTAATTTGTCTCCCATATAATCAAGTTACAGTCTAAGAAATACTGCTCTCCAAAGCACAAATGAGAGAAAGAAATTGATCTGAAGCCCATGTACACCAATTGGAAACTCTCAATTGCCTTCAATGGCTTTTGACCAGTGTGTGAAAACCTAAAATGAATCATTTCACATGACTAAAGCAGGTTGTTCCTCTGATCTCAAGGGACATGCTGTGCAGGGGCTCGATCCTGCTTGCATTTCTCAGGCAAGAAGATTTAGCCCCAGCACAGCAGGTGACCTGAAAGTGTACGGCATGCTACAGGAGACAAATAGCTACTGCAGTGAACCTTGATGATACTGGAGACATCTGGGCCCAATAAAAACAGGATTTTTTTTATAAGGTGCAATTAAAATCCTGAGTTTAACTTTCAAGTTTCATATAATGAGACCAGTGTTTTAACAAATGGTACTGAAAGTACCATTAAGGGAACTGTGATAGTAAAAGATTATCTGCAAAACGGCAGCATTTGCAGTGCGCTTTTGTTCATTCAGAAAATTGTAAACCTCTGCCCACTGTCTGTTCCAGAGGCTAAACACCTTAAAAGTCTTGCTATTTCAATGGATATGGTAAAAATACTTTAAAAATCAGTTTCATTACTGATAATGCTCTAATTCTGTCCACATACTACACAGTAATCATTTACAGTATTGACTCATGTTTTACTGGTAAATGGCTCTGTCATAGCAACCTGTTTTCCCCCAGCAAAAACTGTTTTATTTTCTGCCATGAAAACTGCGGCTATCCACCCACTCAGATATGAGCACAACACTTACTGCAAATGTCACAACAACGATTATGAAACAACAGCAATGTGAGTCATGCAGGATTACAGAAAAACAAGTGATATTTTGCTGATTTGGAACACATCCTATTATTAAAAACTTCTGTACTTTGTGTATCTGATGAAAAATTGATTAGCCTTTGAGAGCTGGCAGCTAATGCTAAACTAGGAAAGAGATATGTAGGAGTTTGGCTGATGTTAAACTACAAAAGAAAATCCCACTAAAATCCACTGAAGCTGAGATTTATGGAAAAATGTTTGAGACCACAGAACCACAGTACTAAGAGTCAAGTAACCAAAGAGGTGAAGAAATCCCTGACTGGATCCAGAAATGGAAGTCTGTAGTTTCAGCTTCTTAGCACACATACAGTGAGTGAAGTGACTGATGCTAGCTTGCAGAGCACAACTTCTAAAGAAACTTTTTAGGCTCATTTGAGCATCTTTGATTGTATGTTGGGGCTGTAATTTCTAATGTCTGACACAGTGATGGCAAATGATATGAAGTGTGCTATTAATCAGCAGAATATAACTCTTCTGGTTCTTGCTACAACCTTTCCAAATCTTCCCAAACAGAGACTGCCAGCCTGTCCAGACTGTATCTATTTCTGATGGTGGTTCAACACTGTGGACAAATGTCCAGAAACTGTAAAATGCAAAGTAACAAGGACATGTATCAGTCTGAGGTATTATTCCTTTTGCATTTTGTTGTATCCTCAAGTCAGTAAAAGATCCAGTTGGTCAAGAAATACACAACTTAATTCCACTGAACTCAGATCTGATCTAATCCTAATGATGGAACCTACTCTGCATCTTTTAAATTTCTTTGCAATCACATATGAGGGGCTATGAGGCAAGACCACATGTTAGCCATCAATGCAATTTTTCTTTTCTTTTTGGTTACGGGCCAGAGAGAGGCTACTAATCAGTGTGGAGAGGTCACCCACCTGCCCCCTGGATCATAGTTCACACACACAATTAATTCATTATGGGGAAGAGTCACTGCTGGAGGTTGAACTGCCCATTCCAGGTTTTTTTTTTTGGAGGTGAATGTCCTACCACTGACCTGGAGAAATAGCTCTGTTAAATCACATTTTCTTATGTGATTTTTTCCTAACATAAACAGCATAAACCAACAATTATTAGAAAACCTTGCCACCAAAGCAGAAGCTGCTGTAAATATAGGTGCTGGATACAGAATATTGTGGAATTTGATTCGTAGTCCCATTAGTTTACTGTCCCTTTACAATACTGTTACGGAAAGCATGACTTCGGCATTTTGCCTATGCTAAATGAGGTGCCTCACAACAGATTTACCATCTGCATTCCTGTTGCTATAGGCAACATATATGAAACAGAATAAGGAGTAGTTAAGATTCCTTCCATTTAAAATCTCTCTTTACAAAGCAAGTATCCAAGACTTCCGGTATGTCATTTATGGTGTTAAGTACTGCCCTGGTAAGGAAAGTGAGGTACAGTAAAATAAAAATCGTATGTGACAAAGGATTTTAGTCTTGTAACTCCGATACTGTAATTAAACAAATCTACTTCAGCATTCATCTGAACCTGGGACCACCATAACTCCGATGTGTTAGGATCACCAATACCTAAACCACTCTTTTGCACCAGAGAGTTCTTAATCGCTCTTTATCAAAAGATGCATTGAGCACCTTTTCAGGTTATCCCAGGAGGTAATGTTCTGTAACATAGATGCTTCCAAGTTTCTTTCACAGCTCACTTACATTCTTCCAGTAGCATTACTGCTGCTTTTTCTGTGACTTTCGTTACTAACGAGTGTCCGGAACATGCACCTCATATATGAAAATATATCTCATATACAACACATTTTGATGTCAGCCTGCAGTGTCCTGGTATCCTTGATAATCACATCTCTTGCAATTATTCTGCTTGTGAGTATGAATAAATCAAAGTTTCCATCCTCTCCAGCCTAGAAATCTTAGCAATTATCTACACCACAATAATGAGTCTTACCTCAGCTTGAATGTTAGATGGCAAAACTGAGGTTTCGTTTTCTGTTGTACTGCTGGTTGGACCATTGCTTGGGGAACTGGGACCTGATCCAGGAGAGCTGCTACTGACTGAGGATTCTGAAAAACAGATTAAACATCCATGAATTTCATAATCGAAAGGTACACATGATCTTGATTAATTATATACTCTTTATGACATAGGGCTTTTTTGCTGTTGGAAACTATCTATCTGTTATGCTATTTACTTACATTAAAGATTTTTAATTCATCTTCCAATTCTTTTGGTTTTCCTTTTACAGGGCTAATGAGGAAAGATACTCTTGGTCTTCCCCCTTCTGATCTGTCTGCTTCACATAAGAAAAATTTACTATTTATTTTTCCCACAAAGATGGTATAATACTCAGTATTGGGCAGAGACACAGACATAGAGCTTGTAATGATTAAATAAAAGAAACTCTTTCCTTTTTAATTGCACAGTGTCCTGTCTCTGTAAGAGATCAAAATGACAGAGATAGTAGGCCTGGAAAGGTCACGATAACATGTCATCAATTCATGAGGTCTACTGCCATCCCTTTCTGGTTAGGACAGCGATGAGCCCAGTGTGGACTAATCATTACATGTGCAATACTAGTGGCAAAATATGCACTTTCACTACATCTTGGGCACAAATATGAAGGAATGTTTACAGTATGCAAAACTATCAAAATAGCATTTGAAAGGCTGCATGATATCTTGATTTAAAATGTCCTGAGCTAAAGGAGATAAAGGAGAAGAGAATGATTTCATTTTGTGTTGTTGTATTGAGTTATTCTGATATACACTGATATAAATTACATTTATGTAATGGAAACAGTTAAGAAGGTTAAAGACGGAAGAGTGTAGCATTAGTGGAGGTAAGTCTATTGCATGGGATAGCTTTCAAATTAAAGCACTCAAGAAGCTGATAAAATTAATGTGGCAGTAAATATTCTATAGCAACTTCTTTTCCTCTTCATTCTTTCTGCCTTAGTTCACACATGAAAATATGTTCTTGCTTTGACTGACATTACAGGAAACCTCCTAGCTCTTACTTGGATCTCTTACTCTTCAAGTTACTGAAGTGAATCTACACCCAACTATACTAACTGGTTACACAAAAGTTCTTGCTCTGTATTTTCAATAGGTTACAAACTTAATGTTTTTTCTAATTAAAAAAAAGTAAAATAGCACTTTTTCTATCAATAGGCATTTAAATAAAGGGTTATTTCCAATTAAAAGAATAAAATGGGCTCACACAACAATGTTTGATCAGGGTTATGAAATATCCAAAATGTCATATAGTCAATATTAATAATTATAACATCAATGTAAAAGGCTTCATATTATTGTAAAGGCTAGGAAGCAAAGACATCTATTTTCATGTTTCTGCTCTTTCAATGGCATCAAACAAAAAGCTTGTGAGTGTGTAAAATATAAAGAAATCAGCTAAAACTAAGAAAGTGGAGATCAGGAATCTCATAGAGGCTTCAATAAATGGAATTAATAAATTAGCTGTAAAAATATAATCTGGAAATAATTTGTAATGAAATTATTTAATTATTTTCATATGTACATTCATATCCATGTCCCAATTTCACCCATGACATACTGCAAAAAAGTTGTCACAAGAATTGCACATATGGGGACACTGACGTGCATTTGTTCATGTTGCGTTTTAATTCCATCTTGGTGTGACATAATTCTGATACACCAAGTGAATTCAGATACATGTCTGACAGCCTAGTAACAGCTGACAGCATAAAGATATCACTTGATCACCTGAACAAGCCATGAACTATATATCAAAGCAAAGTCAAAGCAAGAATTGTCAGAATGAGGTCAAATACTGTAAATACTCCTTTTGTTTCGCAGTTTCCATTTTGAAGTATGATCTCTATCCTGTGAGCCATCGCAACTGATACAGAAGTTCTCCATTCTTAATTACCTGTCACCTCAAAAAGACGCTTCTTGAATGAACTGACACTTCCATCCTTCCTCCTGAGTAAAGGACTGCTTCTCCTTTCTGTCACCTTTTGTTTTAACCTTGAACGTACCTTCAAATTGGGCTCTGAAGCTGGAAATGAAGAGAAGAAAATACGTGACTACAAATCAAATTTCTGCTTTCTGTCAGACACCACTGACCCTGCAGGACCTCATCTCATCCAAGGAGGGCTTGGAGGAGGTTTTACTCCCCAGCCATCCTGCTGCTCCTTACAACTTCAGTTTAGATTAGAGGCTAAGAAAGAGAGGAAGAGAGCTGAAGAGCTTCAAATCCCACTAAGTTTCTCATTGCATTTCAACTCTGAAGTTACTCATTAATTATTGTTAATATCATAAGTATTAATTATAGATAAATGCAAATTTATTTGACATAGTTTTTATCTCTCTTGCAGGAGAAAACCTGGATGAAGACACAGCTTGGAACTTGGAACCTTATAACTGAATTAAACTGATTACAGAAATAGAGAGAAGCCTCCACTGGTGTCTTGATTTCTCTCAGCAATATAAATTACAACAAGCCTCGCTGGCAGAACATTTCTTGGTCAGCAATTTTAGGTCCAGAACTTCAGTGTTTTCTGAGCAACATACCAACCAACTAGATTTATGACAGTGTCCTAAGAACATTTACAGAGAAAAATATATGCTCTGAAAATGAAGAAGTAGGATTGATTCCCAGAAAACCTAGGATTATATTTAATGCACCTTGGGCAAGTTCCACCTTTGTTTCCTAAATGGACACAGTCTTTTCATATAAAGGCCAGCTCTGCTGTGCTTTTCATTTTGCAGTATTTTTAGCACAATAAAATGTTTCATATACTCATCTGTTCTTCTAAGTAAACCCTCTATCAAACAGACTGCTAAAAGGTAGTGAAAGATAATAGTAGAATATAATTTGTTTGTATTTCCCTTTCTGGAAATGAGGCTTGGCAAAGCAATATCTCAAAATAAAGACAGCTGGAAACTGGGATCAATTCTCTCTCCTATGCACAGACCTAAGCCCAGCCCCAAAGAGGGAGCAAGAGTTACCAGAAAAGCAAAATAAATTATATCTTCACTCAATTCAGAATTATCCCATTGTCACTTGGGGGCAGGAACTCAATTCTACACTTCTTATTCCAGTCCATGCCCAGCATGTCAATTGCACATCTTTTTCCTGCTGTCCCACTTGTTCCCTCCGGGATGGGGAAGTTAGAAATGCTCACTAGAGAGCAAAAGGGCTGCAGGTCACCAGAGTGCTGCTGTGGCCAGCAATACCTGCAGTCACATGCTGGCCTTTGTCATTTACTACACTGCACTTGTCAAGCACTTCCCTTTGAAGTACATACTCCTTTGAGTACATTTCAGACCAAGATACATAAGCCAGAAAAACAGTGTAAACCATTAGTAACAAAAATATTAACAAGAAGTTTATTTTTTATCACTTACTACCACTTTCAGTCCAATGGTTGTAACAATGAAGTACAGAAGACTTGTTTGCTATCTAAGATACCACTTGTGATGCAACTGAAAATAAAAAAAGGAATAATGGGCTATGACTACACTCCACACATCTGTCCACAGATCTCACCAGGTGTGACGACATTTAAAAGAAAAGGCACTCAATCCTTTTGCAGTTATGGATATTTCCATTTATACTATTTTGTACTCTTAAAAATTAGGAAAATATGTCTGTGCCCGTGACAGACTAATGTGATATAAATTGTCTGCAATACTCACTGGAGAAATTCTCCACTTCATGCTCAGTCAGAGAGATTGCTTTTCTAATTTCTACCACACTCCCTCATATTCTGCATCTGAATCAATCATATAAGCACAGAAAATGGACTTTGAAGTCAACGTTTGAATTCATGAGCCATCTGAGAAGATGCATGAAAGATGGCAGTAATTTTTAAATGGAAATAATCAATTTTAAAATTTAAAGGCATGGAAAAGAGTGGTTATAAAATAAACCTCACAATAAAAAGCAAAGCCAATTTATGAAGAGTGTTAGCTACAAACACTGGCGTTCCTGAATGTCCTCCATGAGACAGTGCCAGCTCCTAACATGGTATTTACTAGGACTCAAAGGCCAGCTAAAAGGATTCTGGTTTCAGTGCACTAAATATATAAATCTAACCAGTTTGAGGATATCTGCTCCAATGAACAAAATATAGAACTGGACATTGGTTTCTTGATTCCCAGCTGTGGCTGAGGTGTTGACTTGGTGTGTGATTGTAGAGATCACATCCTGCTCCACCAAAGCCCCGTCACGATTGTTATTGCTGACTGCAAGAGGTATGGATCACAACAGCAATCCTATGTGCTTCAGTGCACTCCTACATGAGGGCAGGAATAACACATTTATGACTGTCAACTCTCTTCTGATAGTTAAAAAGGCAAAATTAAGTATTTTAACCTTCAAGGATGGAGCTGTGGATTACAATTATAAACATATATACATACTGACTGCCCCAAGGCACATACATAAGATTATTCAGAAACTATTTTAATCATTGAAACTCTGAAATGTGAACAAATGAGCAAAAAGTGAAAATAAATATTTCAACCTCCTTTTTTTTTCTTAATGAAATTCTTCACCTAGTATTTGCAAGACACTTGGAAATTCTTAGTGGCAAATGGTCTAGAATAACTATAATTAAACTGTCTTATGTTTCAAAAGAGCATTTGGCTCAATATACTCAAAATACTTTAACTAGTGGATCTTTGAAGTGGTCTATAGAGGGCTAATGTTCAAAATAACTGTTTTGCATTAGCCACCCTATAAGTATTTCTACTGCACATTATTTGCTCTTTTGCTCAGTTTAATTAATCCACTGCCAAGGTTGACTATGTTCATCACCCAAAGGCATTCTCCACATAGAAAAGAAGTGTCACATGGGGAAGTCAGAGCCAAATAACTTTTTGAGGCTAAAGATTTACTCCCCAGTCTGCTGCCAAGGAGTGTCATGCAAATACAAGCTGCTAAGAATTAACCTTTTTTTTCTTAATTACTACCAAAGAATTATGGAAAAGACCTTCAAGTTGTCTATTACTTTATACAGTGATTCAACAATAAACCAAGACACTGACCCAGCAAGATAATCAATGCATGCTACCTTCCTGTACATTAAGCACCCCCTTGGAGTCCAGAACGCAAAAAATGATTAATTCTATACCATAAAACACACCCCCTGTATCTCACCTTCATGAGGAAACAGGGCCTTCTCTAAAGTGCTGAAGGTGCTGAATGGGGTGGGGTTTGCTCGGTTAGATGACTCCAGCTATAGTGGACTGAATCATCTGACCAAGGAGCCCAAATACCACTGACAAAAGAAAAAACCAAGAGCACCTGGCCAGGAGTGTGGCAGATGAGGAAAACAGGATGGCCAAGTTTCACGGCAGCAGTCTGGTAGGTTGGGCTATGAATTTAAACTCCTGCTAAGAACCAGTATACATCTGATATTGATTTAATTGGTCACTGTTAGGCTAACCTCTTTGCTTCACAAATCTTTGCACTTCTACTATATTTAGCACTTTGGAACAAGTAATAACCAGTTGCCACTTGAAGAAAGGGAAAATGTATTATTTGAGAGTTTTCAGTTGCAAAGAAAACAAAAAGACACAGCTATTTTCTCTGAAGGACATCAAAGCCCATGTCATTGATCTCAATGGGAATCAGCTGATATCCATCTGAGCAATTCACTTGAGAGGATTTCAGGAAATTACTTCGTTTATGCAACTATAGCATAATATGGAATAATGAGATGTTGCGGTATATGGTTTGTTCAGTTTCATTGCAATTACCCAGATTATTCTCTTTTCAGTGCTAGTAATAATGGACTGGTAAAACTCTTTAAAGGATTGTAAGTGGGGAAACAGATATGAAAGATACAGAAAAGGTTAGTTAAAACAACAACAGAAGATATCACAGGAAATTCATGGATTGGTTACCAACTCCTTGCCATAACTTGTAATGATTTCTACAGAACTGCAAATGTTGGTTGTAGGTGAAGAATAAAGACAGTGTCTCAATGACTTTTCTCATATTTTACGGTGACTTCATAGAGGAAGCAAAAATTAAGTAACTATACTTTTAAAAATTGAAAATATGCAGAGTTCTATGTAGTTCCACATTGATTTCATTCCAGCAAACATAACTGATCAGGTGAAAGAAAGTTAGTCTCTCCTAAGAAACATGGTACTCAGATACAAGCATAAGAGATAGGAAAATGATTTGGTGATGTCATTATATCCTATACTCCACTTTGCTCAACATTAGCAATTTGCAAATACTAGCGTTAAAGAATATAGCCTGCGGCCAGATTGCTCCCAAATGAGCTGAGGTATTTTTGACAAGGCTTTGCTTCACTGTTTCTTTTTATTAAAAACACAGAGATATTTAAGAAGAAGGGATAAAAATCCTTTTTACGCATGGGGAGAAGACATATATGAAGGGAATGTAAAAGACAATAATGCACTACTTTCTGATGGTTCCTGGAACACAGTACTACTTTTGTATCAGAAGAGCGTGTGCCAACTTCAAATCAGCATTTAATGAACCCAGGCAGGAAATGGGGGATGGGAGAGGGTGCATAGCGAGCAGGTCCTCATCTCGAGGCTAAGGCCATATATAGGAAACCTGAAGAACAGAAAGTGAGCTTTTGTCCAGACTTCGAAAGGCTCTAAAATGAAAGCATTTCCTTTTCCTCACTGGCAGGATGGCTTAGAAAAGCTGTGGGGCAGTCGAGGTAAATGATGCCAAATTTGGCTAAAAAGATTCCAACACCAGCATGAGCAACAGCAACAAAACTGACATCTTGAGAAAGATAAATTGTTCACTGTTGCCCAGGCAACAACTTCTATCACTAATTTTTTAAAACAATAATTTGAACTCCTTTAATATGATTAAAGGACTTAATATGATTAAGTCAACAGAAACAATTAAGAAAAAAAGATTTCATGATCTTGAAGTAAAGCTTCACTAGTATTCTCTATTTCTTTAGCTACCATTTTCTTAAGCTGTGAAGGGTCATTCATGATTACTGATTTGAATATACAGTCTGCTGTACTCCAGGCAGAAAGTGGGATTATTTTTCTGGTTTATATCTAACCAGTACCAATAAACGAACACATAGGCCTCTTGCTTTATTCACACCACACAGTTTGCTATTTTTTTATGCTCTTGTACTGGAGGCCCATGCACAGATAAGCATTATGTGCTTTACAACACACAAACGTAACAGTCTATGCCTGAGACAGATTAAAGTCTAAATTATAATACAAAGGATGATGTATGGGCATAGGCCATCAGAAGTACAAGAGAAAACATTAGGATGGCACTGATTAGCACAATGGTGGTATTGCCAGCACACCAGTGGCTTATTCTTTGTAAATGTTTCTTTCTAGCACTATGGCAATTGAAGATTTTCAAAAAGATACATGTGGATAATGAGATAACCTGGAGATCCGTGTCGTGATTTCTCTTGAAACAGGAGAAGTAGAACGGGGAAAAAAACATACTGTGAAGAGATCCTCATTTTGTTGGGTCCACTGCATAGCTCAACAGGTTCCCGGTCCTTGTTGTGGGCTCCCAGTCACCCTGGTAAGATACATAAGTAACAAAGCAGCCTGCCTGCCTATGCCATGCCAGGACCCGGAGACCAAGGAAAAGGTCAAATCCCACATTAATACTACCCCAAAACCAACCTAAACAGATATATCTTAGGTTCCTAAGTCTGCGAGTAGTGGGCTAAGGAGAAACTTCCTAGTTTCACCCTCAATTCACGGAGGCAGAACGAAATGCACAAGGCAGCCCTAAGCACCATCAGAAAGGATAAATGAGAAGATAACCTGGGCTTCCTCACCAAAATCATGAATGCAACCAAAGCCTGGCAGAAAGCTAGAGAGGCAGAGAGACACAGATCAGAGACCAAAGCTGCTTCCAGATTACTCAGCTGTTTTGTGGAGAATTGTGAATGTGTCTGTCCTTCTGAGAGGCCTGGTGGTCTCACAGCCTTTCCTCTAACACACCTGGTTCTTGCAGACATGTAAGTTTTCTCTGCTATCAGTGGAATTTCTGACTGCTCTGACTTCCTGTAGGCAGACAAACTGTTTCAGCCACCTTCACACACATAGCTGAATTTATAAGGCATAGGCAACATGAGCAGTGCCTTTTTGTTTTCATACATGACTGATTGACATCTGATGCAGAAGGCCACGGCCAAGACAATATTGGACAATGAATACAGGTACATCCTCCCCACTGGATGACAGACTGGAAGACACCAGTATATAATAAAATTTTGTGGGTTCAATAACTTCTTAACTCTGACAATTTAAAATGCCATTTCTGAAAGAGTTTTAAATTAGATTCATGAGAGTGAAAGCTAGTTACACACACCCTCTAAAGCTCTTCCAAGAACTACATGGACCTGACCACTGGGTAGTCCCAACAAGGCAGGAGAACCAGATACAGCAGTACAGGATCGAGACACTTTGTTTTTCTGGCTTGGATCACCTAATGTGTTTTCAGGATATACTGAAAGTGTTTCCTGTACAACCATTCACTTTAGGGAGAAGGCTGGTCATATGTGAAACCCTTTAGTCCTTTGCTCTACATTACTTTTCTAAAAGGTAGAATGTTTTATTTATTCAGACTAAGGTAAATATCCATTCCCCTAAATAAAAAAAAAACAGGTTTAGTGAAACACATGGTAAAAGAGCTAATTAGATTTGAGGGGATCTTACAGCCTTTTTACTCTCTTCAGGCTAAGGAAGCCAATTTAACAAGATCAGCAAATTTTAATTAATTTTCTAAAGCAGGTTCAAAAATTAAATATTCCCTGAAGCTATTTTAAATATCTAACTTTTCCTTGTTATTCACTGCAGTCCATATGAAACATAAATGTCTGTTTCTTTATCCATGGAAACAAGTGTTTTCTGGGCATATTTACTAAGTTAGATGTAGGAATTACTTATTGTACTGCTTGGATTTAGACAGATTTGGAGATCTTTATATTTTTCATGAAAATCTGAACAGTGTGATGTGTTTCTTGTTGATATGTTTTTCATGTAAACAATAAAGCAAAAGAACAGGTGTCTTGATAGAATTTTTAATAAATTCTATTTCTTAGCACAGAAACAGCATCTCCTCGCATTTGCAGTACTGGGCTATACGCCAGTTTCAATGAGGCCATGGTTCCACTGGACCATACGAGCCCTCATTACATTTCAAGTCTGCTGAAATTTTAATGTAATATTGCTATGCCGGGTCCATCTTCTTACAGGTAAACTAATATTCTTTTCCAATAATAAATAGGGGATTAAAGAGAAAATAATATTATACTGTCTTGAACCATAGAATAAAATAACACGGATATTTTAAAATTAATTCCCATCTTCCCTGCACATTGTCAAATTCTATAATTTTGTCATACCTTTATAGCACTTACAGGAACCAACTCGCATCTGAGTTCTCAGGAGGTGTAGAGGAGAAAGGTGCTGAAACAGGCCCTTGAATAGAGGGCATCTCTCATGTGAATGATATTAACCAAATTAAGATACCCCTGACTGGCAGTCTGATTAGGTCTCCACCGGTTATTCTGACCATCTGCGCTGGTTGGTTCTAGCCGGGTAGAAGTAATGGGAATATAATATCATACTTTATGAAAATACAGCAAATTTCACTCTTCCGCCTAAATACTCCTCCCACATCCACTGAATCCCAAGGGGAAAAAAAAAATAAATCTCTTCAGCCACAGATAATCCACCAGCCTCAAAAGTTGAGGCTTTTGTCAGCGTTACAATTTGACCCCTAGATATACTATTTTTTATAGAATAATCATGCCAACGATAATATTGCTCCCCAAGCCCCATACAAGGAGAAATTAGTTGAGGTGATTAAATAAGGTAATTAAATCCCAGAGATTTTTATCTAGGAAAATATCTAGCAGTGATAACTCTTTCATGGTGGGCAAAAAGTACAATCTATTAATTCATGAACTTTCAGAAATCCATGATGAAACACCATCAACTTCTGCCCCATCAGTGTCATCAGTAAGTGAGAGCTGAGCAGGTCTAGATTGCTGGAGCATAGTCTAGAGCTGTCCAAAGGTTACAGAGCGTGCAGGATGCCAAGACAAAAAAAGCAACAAAAACACAGTATATCTTGCTTTACTAGCAGATGAGAATCATAGGCCAAATTCGTCTCAAATGTAGGAAGGCACTTCAGCTTCACTGAAGATAAATAAAGATAGCATTGGCTCCAAAGTTGTTTGGACATTCAAAAGATTTCTGTCCAACTTCTTTAGGCAAGGCTGACCTTGTGAAAGTATCTCCCCATGTTAAGTGAAGTGAGGCGAAAAACCCCACGTGTAAAGTCTTATTGGATACCCATACTGCACCTTCACAATGATACTGAATTAAAACAAGTTTACTTTTAGATAGGTTCTTTCTGCTCTGGGATGTCATTCCAGTCCCCTACAACTTAATTAGCTAAATATACAATGCAACCTTCCATCTGGTAGAGTAATTTAACAGGAATAATTGTGCACCACCATAACTCAATGAGACACTGAGGAAAACCATTGAAATGCTATTTCCTTTCCTTTGGAAGAGAATTATGTACAATTTCAGCATGCTTTGCATTTCTAACAGTTAAAGCCAACAGGGAGGTATCACTCTCATTTATATTACTTTCCCATGAGAAAATCAAAAGCAAAGTACAAAGCTTATGCCGTTGCTCATGAATGGCCCTGTAATACTTACTTGGCTTTAGCCAGAACATGTTATTTGGCAGATAAAACCCTTAATTAGAGTTGTGGGTTTGAATAGATTTTTCAGTGAAACTATGTTTTGCAGGATTTTGGAGAAGTGCAATCTTTACTAACCAACATCATCTATTTTGGATGGTCTGATACCATGTGATTTCCACTTTTCCCTTCTCTGTCTGTTTCTCTCTTTTTGCCATCTTTTAGATGTTCTTGTTTACTTTTCTAAAAATTTTCAACTGTCCCTGTTCTAGATACAGTGCAAGAAAAATCCTAATCCTACTGAAATCAAACAGGACTGTTTCTACCGACTTCAAAGAATCTCAGATTTTATATGCAGTATTTTTAAGCTATTTATCCTGGGGGAATAGGCTTTGAAATGCCCATTAAAACCATTCACTTTATTTTCAATGGATATTATGCTCTAAAAATGCTTTAGATTTTAGGACTGACCCCTGTCCCTTGTTGAAGCTGTTTCTTTAGGCTCTGAAGTCAGAAATATGTCTAGTAGCTGATTATCTGCTTATGAAAAATTAATGCAAGGTACTTCTTACTGCTAATTTATAAAACATTTTTGAAAACATACACAGTTTGGATAAGAAAACCTTTATGTAATCATATGAAGCAGAACTTTGTAATTCAATTTTGGTTATGCACTGGGCAGTAAAAGAACAAAGTGGTATTTTGACCAAGATTGTATAATTAGTCTAGGTGAAAAAGGTTCCATATCTAGCACAACAGAGTAATTACTGGCAAGACAGAATGTGATGTATATACAAGTAGTGGGATTTTTGCTAAAACAGAAATTCAGTGTATTTCGAAACCGAGTAAGAATCATCCATTGCATACACAAAACCCTTGCTCTCCTGCAATTAAAAGTAAGTGATAATAGAGGAACAACGTTGCACTGATGGGAAGACTGTGATGGTCTCCATGGGAGTGATTCTGAAGGCGATTCCTGTTAAACCCTGATGCAGGCCCTAGCAGCTTTTGTGGCACCAAAGCATACCTACACAAGTTCTCCTCTGACAGCAGGATCGAGCCTACCCTAGCATTCATTTTTGTTTAGTTTTAAACTGTCTCAAAAAATTTCTCCTCTAACTTGAGCTAAATCAGAATGCCAGGATATCCGTCCTCGGGCACAGCCTCGGAGGCTGAGGAGCTCTGGAGGCCCTGATGACCTGCAGCCCAGCCCAGCAGCCACAGGCAGGTTGCACGTCCTTGGAGCTGCCTCGGCCTGGTCGTCACATCAATCCGAAAGCTGTTAACAATAGTTTGCTGCTTCAGAGTCACTCTTCAGTTGCAAATGAAAGTTTCTTCACTTTCTAAAACCTCTTTCTGCTAATTATATCCTCTCAAGTTATTGGTAGGGAATTCGGGAAGGGTAAAAATATCTGGTGATTACTGGGAAAAGGAGTCAGGATCAGGATATCTTTTTATCCTTCTCACTGTGATAAGCACAGATGATTTCTTTTGGGTCCAAATTTGCCAAGACGGTTCACTAACCCACGAAAACAAGGACTCAGAGTCAGGAATTCTTAGCATTCCCTGAAAAATGGGATAAAATTAGGAGAATCATATCATGTTTGTCTTGTTTCCCTGCTTCAATAAACAAAGTGCCTCTTTCATTTATTGTGCTCACTCAAATTCAGAGAAAAATAACACTTCTCTCCACTAAACTTGACTTCTTCATTTTGGCAGACATGGTAATTGAGGGTTTGGGATACTCTAAGACTTTTTTTTAAACTGAAGTCCAAAAGAAATCCAGCTTTTTCATATACTCTTACTTCACAGAAGAGTGTTTTCCTAGAAAATGCAAACAGAAATAAAATTTGGTGGCACAAAAGGGGAAGGGAGAAAAACTTTCACACACTAAATGTTTTTCTTCTCCATTTCAAGTGCTCCAGTAAATTATTGAGTCACTAAGTGCAGAAAGAATTGTAAGGAAATATTCTAATTAATTTCTTTTCCTAAAAAATTGCAACTGCTGAGTTCTCATTCAGGAATCTTTCACTCTTATTACACAAGACGTACACTGTTATTCTACTGCCTAATCAGGTTAACTTAATATGGTTTTTACAGAGTGATTTCATGGCTGTTCAGCACACCCCTCTTCTTCTCTTTCATCACAGTATTAAACAATCCTTCATCTCCTCTTTTGTCCTGTATGAAATTACACAATTTCTCCTGTCCAAGCAAGAACCTTGTACTATTTGCTATTTAAATAACCCCATGCTATGTTTCCATTGAGCATGCTTCCAATTTTTGGAAAGTGAGCTACAAACATCTTCTCAAATTGTACTATTGTGAGAGATATTCAGATCCCTAAGCAAAATGCAAGTCACAAGCTTAAAACTCCATCTGCAAAGAAAGATTCAACTGGCATAAAACTAAAAAAACCCAGAAACACTGACTAACGTTCCCATTCTGCCATGATTGTGCTAAACTCGGGAAAGAAAAAACAGTTCAAACTTGATATGATGATCTCCCCAAGAACTGCTTCCAATAAAAGCCAAAACATGAAACAAAATGCAGAAATTCCACCTACAGCAACATTTTTAAAAAGTATGCACTTTTGGCTAGAGAGCTAAGCTTTATTGGACCTTACTGGCTTTTGCTGATTTGTATCAACACTTGCACACAAAGAGTGAAATTTTAAGGATTGCAGAAAAGGCAAATATTAGGGCCATTTCCCAGAATTTCTGCATTTATTTTGACAAGGTAAAAACAAAAAAACAAAAAACCACCAACATTTCTTTGAAAAGATCTTCTGCCTTACCAAACCCATGTTGCTTGCTCTATTTTTATTAGTTTCACAGTAACCTCATAAAGCAGGTAATACTTTCCGGGACAGATAGACATAGAATAAAGGACCTCAACAAGCAAAAGTTCCCCATATTAAATGATAAGGTCTTCAAAAGTACACAGCTCCCATCAGAGCTCTTAAAACAGTCAGTATGAATTTCAAAAGTGATAATAGAGAGGAATTTTCAAACCTCTCTGGGTAATTTAGATGCATTAGTCTCACTGAAAGTTAATGAGCCATTTGCTGCTCAGGCTTTTGGTTTCTTTGCAGAAAACACATGTATGACTAGTATCCATAGCGGAAGTTGGTTTTTTTTTATTTTAAAATTTTGACCTTACACTGTTTAGACTGAATTCTGCTCTTAGCTACAGATGTGTCGCTTCTCCTTATTGTATATTTAAGTATCCAATAAAGCAACAGCTCCCCTTGCTCTGCTCTTTTCAAAGTCTGTCATCTGAGCATCTGAATGCAGCTGTGCAAAGGGTTCCATATCCTGGCCTCTAGCCCTTAGGACAGTCCCAATCCTCCATGCAGCTAAGCTGTGTGAAGCCCACTGCTGACAACTTCTGCTGCATCTCGTACAGAAAGGAACAATCCATGTGGCTGAGAGTTGTTGAGTAATCACAGTCACTGCAGTAGGATGTTAACTCTGGTACCTACCTGTAATGCAGAAAGAGCAAGATTCTTACGATGTTTTTCCCTAGTTATCTATGCATCCCATCATTCCAGATGCTAGAAGAGTAAAAGCTGCAGAGAATATTTCCCTCTTTACCATACTCTCAGAATTAATTTTTAAAAGATTAATAAGGAGATGCCACTTCAGGACTAATTAAGCAAAGATTAAATGGATTACTGAACAAGAAAGCGAGCAAGTAAGACTCATGATTTACAATGCCTGTGTGACACTTGGTGTTTCCTTAACACTGAAAAAGACATTCGGATGTCAGGAGAGAATCATTCAGCTTTGTTGCCCATTAAATCTGATCTCAGAGTAATTGAATGAATCAGAATTATCTTCCAAGAGAATTATAATTAAGTTGGAAAAGAGGAAGACACCTCTCTATTTTATATTATAAACACTGAAAAAAAAAAATCTAGAAAGCAAAACAAAGCCATAATTAAAACCCACAACAGGTATCCCTTTCTTAAGGCTGAAAGGAATGTGAAGTCTGCTTTCATGTGAATTGCTGACTTCACGCAGGTTCAGCACCACAGAGGGTTTACCAGGAGCCAGTGGCAATAAGTGTTCATAGCCTAAAGGGAAGGAAAAGAGGTTCACCCCTCATGGCAAAGGTCAGATTTCTGAGGCTTACGGCCTGTCCATATACATGAGTGTTCATGGGACATCTTTGTCTAGTAAGGTCCCATGAGGATGACAGGCTCCACAATGTCCCCTCTGCCTGGAGGATGGCCCTATAACCACCCCAATCAGTTTAGGGTCATTAGACTTGTGTCGATCTGGTTCCTGTTGCTTTTACTCTCAACCTGATGCACAATCACTGAAACCTTTGTGGGGATGTTGCTGAAGGCTGGAAAGAAACAACTCTAGCACACAGAGACTGGATGTGTAAACAGGATATTTAACAGTTGCCATTTTCACGGATGTGGAGAGCTATTGAATATCCTCCACTGGTAACATACAACATGCTGTACACTTCATTTATATTTGCTTATCAGAATTGCTATGTAAATATCATAGAAACAGTTATACTAACGGTTATATTAGTATTTGTCTATTTATTCTGTAGATATCTTTACAGAGAGTCATCATGTCCTTTGTTCAATTTTGGAACCGATGCACTGCATGCCCAAATATTTGGAATAACATATAGAAAACATCTGGATTCAATTATATTATAGTCCTCTTATGCAGACAATGGGAATTGAATTAAGGAATATTTTGAAACCCCCACAGAGATATAAAAGTATTAGCAGCTGCACGAGAACTTTACTGTTACAGTGTTTGAAAATGTTTTGTTTTACAGATCAACAGTCTGACACATCATAAATATCAATCATAACATTTAAGATATATACACATGGAAGAAAAATTAAAGCTTGCATTTCAAAAACATGCAGATGAATTCACAGCATTTAAAAGTTGTAGAATGTATCTCTTTGTTTAAAAAAATGAAAATGAATAGTCTATTGGCACAGAAAATGGTATTAAGCAGGGAACCACATAAGGGCTTATTGTGATGAACAGCCTGAATAAGATTTTATAGAATCTTGTTATATTGCCACCATATCGTACAAAGGGTAATTCAGCCAGAAAAAATTAGCATTTTGCTTTTCATGTTTTCATTCCTTTGAAAATATTTGGGGAAATAATAGGAGCTTAGAGAGTCTGCCCCAAAATATTAGATACAGACTGGATTTTCTTTCTGAATGTATGCTGGTTCCAAATGCCACTTCTTTTCAAGACTGTACTAGTTTTGCAGTTAGTTTTCAATCTCCCAGTGGCTAAATCACATTCAAAGGCTGTTAGCACAGTAGGGGGTCAGACTTTCTCTCTGAATGTAACTATATCACTCAACAGCAGACTCATGCAATAAGCGATCTAATGTTTTCTTTTCCTTTTTTCCCCCCTCCTCTGAGTGTCTCCTTGCATTCCTGGATACCAGTTACTGCACCAAGGACCTGAGGCAACAGCCTCATGGACTCCACTGCCATCCTTCTACATTTTTGTACAGTGCAAAAAAAATCAAGTCTACAGTTCACCTGCTGTCAAGACAAAATATTCAATTGCTGTATCTTCTAAAATGATCAAAAACCTTCAAAAGAACATTGTCTTGTACAATATTACACATTCTTATGTGTAAGACAGGCAAATGTGTGTACATGCACATATGTATACAAACTTTGGCAACCAATAACACAAAACATAATACTAATCCAATTCCTCATCTATCCATGAATTCACCTGAAAATGCCCTGAAAAACATTGTCTAAAGGCAGAAAACTGTGTGAAGATACTGTATCTACCATGCAAGACAGAGAGTTATTAAAGCCAGAAGTTATACTGACACTAAGAAAATAGAGGTCCATGAAATGGTGGTCTGTATAGAAACTGAATTTATCAGGACTGAAGTTTTCAATAGCTGTTAGCACTGGGAAACACTGACTTTTGACACCACGTGGCCAGTCTAACTCTGTAAAGATGCAGTCAGGCTGTTTGAACTTACCTACAGTATCATCCTGAATAGGACTTGTGAAATATGCCTTGCTGATGGACAGCCTGGTTAAAATAAAGGGTGGGAGTACTGCTGGGCAAGGGGTTCGAATAAACTATGCTAACTCACCCGTTTTACGAAGTGGAAAATCATCCTTGGCATCCTGTGCTCCTGGTAAAGTGTACTTGTATGGTGGCGAGGCCCCACTGAGGGGTGGAGAGCTTTGATCCAGTGAGGTATGGTGGGCAGCCCTGCAGCAGACACAGAGAGGTCACAAATCAGCAGTCACTGAGGTGACCAGCAGTAACTATCTACACATGTTGTACATATGTCTCAGCTGTGTTTATGTTCTTGTTCGTGTAAGTGTGCACAAACCACAGGCTCATGTAACCAATTTCACTCTTACAGTAAGTTATGGAACTCCTTGGGATTCCCAAGAATGCACTTTTTGCACTCATTATAAAAGTCACATAGTATAAGAGTCATGTTGACCTAAAGACAGGATCTGTCACCAGTTTGGGGAATTGACCATTTCAGATGGTTGCATCTTAATATGAATCAGCTGACACACAGCAAAAGCCATTCAAGTCTTGTTTATCATGTGCAAATAGATGTATATTGATTCAGCCTCCTCCATCAAAATGTGGGGGACTTTCAAGGGAGAGGGGGCTTGTATAAAATTAACCAGAAATATTGAATTATTATTATTATCTGTTTAAAAAAAAACCACACAAACTATTTCGTGGACAAGGTAGATAAAATCTTGCATTTAAATTCAATCTGGAAGTTTCATGAGCGTTCTGCAGCACACAGCACTCACATCAGCAGAGAAGCTTCAAGCTGAAAAGTGTTTTCTGACAACTGCTGGATGTAAAAAATAGCGTGGTCAGATCTTTCTGAACACAGAAACTGCAAATTGCATGGAAGTGGCATCGTTTGGCTCAGAGACAGTGGTTGGTAGTTCTTTTTTGTTTGGTTGGTTTTGTTGGGGTTTTTTTTTTTTGGTTGATTTTTCTATTTAGAGGGGAAGAGAGGGACAGGAGGGAAGCTTTCAAACTTTGTGTTTATCAAAACATAATTTTACTTGGCCTTTTACAGACTCTCCCTGTCCTTCTAACACAGTGTAGTTAATCAGTACCATGTCTCTGTCAAAAGGGGCACTACCATGAGAGGAAGTACTTCTTTCTGTAGTGTAGCTGAAGGCATTCTCTGCAAAGCTCTTCATTCTCACTCATCTGAAGGCTCAGAACTAAGCTCACATTACTAGTCCAGAAATCTTACATATCCAAAAGAATTTTACACATTATATGGAAGAAAAAAATTAATTAAGTACCGTATCTCCACCAAAACCAATGTAACTATGTGTTAAATCATGTGCTCTGGGTAGCTCAGAGTGAAAACTCCAAGGGCAGGCCTTCAGTAATCCTCTTCAAAAAGAACCAGCCCAGGATAGAAATCTAGTGTACCATTAGCATTTCTGTTTGTCCTATTGAAGCTCAGTTTGGGCATGATATTGAAGTCTTTCAGAAATGTGGCCAGAGTTCATCTGGTAGTATTGATTTATGTATCTGTTGCAATAAGGCAGTCAAAAATGAACCAAGTAGTACAAAAAAAAATTAAATAAAAAAGGGGTGTGTGTTGGAATAACCACTGTAAACTCTTAACATGTTAATAGACCCATTGCAGGCCTCAACAAAATAATTTGCTTCGAGGTCTAAGTAGATTCTTATCAATACCAAGGCATGATAAGAAGATGCAGCTTCAAATTCTAAAATCTACCAGAATAAGTAAAGTTAAATGACCCATGTCTTTCTCAAAATCCTTTTGAGTTACTTATGCCATTGAAGGAACTTCACTGGAATCAAAGCAGCATCTCTTCTAGAAGACGTAAGTTTTGTGATTGATTCCAAATCCAATTAAGTCAAACACAAAATTGTTCCAACTGCAAAAATTGAAGATGCTTGGAAAAATTACAGGTATTGTTGCAAAATTTGTGATAGCGTCAAAAGAGGAAACAGTTGAAATTAAAAAAAATAAATAAATTCTGTCAGAATCATGGTCTGCAAAGCTCTCTTCTCATCAGTGAACATGAGCAGTCAGTTCAACCAGTAATATAATACTTCGGCTGATTTTTTGGTTGAACTCCTGCCTTGCTCTGGAGGTAGAGTCTCAATAACCCTGCTGGAAAACCATTCCGGAAAGTTTTAACTGATATCTCAACTAGGCAAGGAAGCAACTTAATACTGAACATACGTGTACCAGAGCTTGGGATGGCGGTTCATGGAATGATTCTTCCCATTTGGTGGAGAGTCTTTTGTTGCTGATTTACTCAACAGGAACTCTTGAAGTTTCTGCTTCACTTCTGTACTGGCCACTGCCCCTGAGACACACAGAATTAAATGTACCTCATCTCGAAAAAAATTACATTTTTTAAAGAAAACACAATCCAAGACAGAGCCCGTGTCTTGTTGCTGGAAGTGTTGTTAACTATAAAAAATACTGGTGGAAATCAGTCAAAATGAGATAACATTTGGATTAAATGTTTGTCTGTAGAAGTCTAAAGTTGGCCATAACCCAAAACTCCAGTGAAATCATAAGGAATATTTCAACAGTAGATGAGGCCATTTATCCAGGGCCAGATGTATCTAAAGAATTTAAATTATTTCCTAATAATTCTCAAATACAAAACTAAGGATAGAACAAAAAAGACAGTGACAAAAGGTCACTGAGTTTGCAGTAAAGAATGTGTTTTTCCTTTTTTTCCCTTTTCTTTCGTAAAGTAATAACAC
Organism: Grallaria varia; assembly: GCA_013396735.1. Classification (NCBI taxonomy): domain Eukaryota; kingdom Metazoa; phylum Chordata; class Aves; order Passeriformes; family Formicariidae; genus Grallaria; species Grallaria varia. The sequence continues at coordinate 562,792 of VWZG01009964.1, read as the reverse complement.
AGCAAACTGCCCTCTAAGCACTGTCTTGGTTATAAGCAGAACACTGCAGAAAGAGTCAGCAGTGAGGCTTTTTACTGAAGCCCTTTAAGAGCCTGGAAGACAGAAGACTGCATTTTGACCTCTTTTGGTGGCTAGCTCAATACAGAACAAGAAGTAGAGCACGTCAATGTAAGGTGAAACTTGACAACTCTTAATTGCAGAATGGGACATGCATCTTTAAGAAAAAAAAAAAGTATGAAAGCACAAAAAAGAAAAATCTTTTGGATTTTCACAGTCAGTGACAAGGAAAAAAAAAAAAAGAGAAAGAAAAACCATTTCTTTGAAAGTAGCAGCACTAAGGCATACTTGATACACCAATGTATTTGGTAACCCAACCCTGATACACCACAGCTAACTGGTGAGCATGTTCCCCTGTGACTTAGTTCCCATAAAATACCTGTACTACCCATCAGCTTCATACCCTAACTCCCCTCCCTGCTCCTTCCTTCCCTTCTGTACTCATTAGGCAGATCATCAGCAAGAACAAACACTGGGGCTGGGTGCAGGGGGGTCACAAGCTGCTTGGCTGGCTGTACATACTAAACAGTAAGTCAAATCGAGAAGGGAACCACTGAGTTCACATCTCTGCTTTTCCTCTGGCAGGAGCACTAATAAACCCCAACTGTATATATGGCAGCTGCTTTTTCACTCAGAGGAACCTTTTGTTCCTGCAGTTTCTACCATCCTCACACTTCTGGGTCAATGTGCTGGTGATGTTTTTATGGGCTCCTTGTTCATCAAAGTACTAAAAGCACCATGGACACCTTAATTTCAAAAGACTGCAACACAGTACACCTACAGCTGTTGAACTGATACAGGAAGAAAAGCAGGTTGATGATGTAGAGCTCCTTTCTGCTTCAGTCAGTTAATTCTTGTGCTCATTTAGCAGGGCAAGCAACAACAGTACCTGTTTGTGGCATCTTCATTTTGAATACCTTCACACTGTACTTCAACCTGATTTCTAAACTGACCTCACTAAGAGGAATTATTTGTATCTGTCTCCCTCTAGTGAGCACCAACTCCCAAAAATCCTTTATAGCTGCTACTTTCCTCAGAGCTAAAAATAACTCTTGGTTGGGCCTTATGAAATGGCATCAAGAACAAAGACAAGCATTTTGAAAAAGTACTAGCAAAAGTATTCAGAAGTCTCATCCAAAGATATTCTTAAATATTTCGTTATATTTTCAATCTTGAGACAGTGCTCAAATAAGTTCTTCAGCAAGCAATTTGATTTTTTGCTGTCTTGTAGCGCTTTTTGTATTGAGAAATAAGCTCTTCAGAAATAAGGTCTCATGTGAAGCTTTAGGCTTTCAAATTCCATCACTTTTTATAAAAAGAGCTAGATTCTTGAGAAGCATATACACAGGTCTGTCAAGCTGTGCTGTCCAGTGGTCATCCAAGTCTGCACACAAGCCAGACGTGTTTCTGTGGGTGCAGTGGGTGGCCCTGCCCTTCTCCAAGCACAGCCTCTACTTGTCAAGCTGTGTATTTCACACAGTAATAGGCTTCCTTCAGGTTCCTGTTCGTAGTCCATTTTGGCTGGGAGAATGCAAAGGGGAATAGATTAATTTCTTATTAGGATTTATGGTACATTGGTTCTTACTTTCTCGTCCTCTCTCTTTGCCTCGGAGGGGAGGAAGCTGTTGCTCCCTGCGATGCCTCTCCAGTTCCTGCTCTTGTCTTTGCTGCTCCAGTTTCTGCTCTTTTTCAAGGAGTTCTTGCTGTTGCTTAATGGCTAGGAGTTCCTGTTGTAACTTGCACAGAACAAAAAGACATGAGAAAGTGCAGTTTGCACTGTTTTCTAGGTCAGTCCTGGTTAAAACAATCCCCTTGAGTAACTGATCAGTGCTTGCTTTTGTGCTTACACTTGTTTTCATCTCTGAACTGACTTTTCCCAGCCCTTTATGTGGGATAGTGCATTATCCTGGATAAGAACGGGCATGCTGCATTATGCAGACTAGTGACATGGCTGTCACTAAAATGAACTCTAATGTCTCGTAGCAGCCTGCTGCTCTGGTTTCACTTCTTTCTCTTCTGTCAGAGCTGCATGGAACCTGCACAATGTTCTTTGCCTGTATATCACCCAACTGTGGCTGCCCCATACAGTAGAAGCTCAGCACAGTAGCATAGTGGCAAGTAGGTAAGAATGAAAAATGAAAAGAAAAGCAAGATCATAAATTCCCAGTCAAAATCCATTATAGCAATCCCATCACAGTGCATGCAATCACACAAATAATTTCCTTTTTTATATATTAAAGACAGCTCAGAGAAGAGTGAAAATACAACACTTCCAGGGCCAGCTTCCATGTTACAAATGCAAATACTATACACTTGTATATATTCTATTTTTGATCACAAACTCACACAGTAGCCCAAAAAACCCAGCCTTTTTAGATACTAAAATCTGCATGTACCCAAAAGACAGCCATATTGAAGTGTGGCTGAAAATCCAGGTTGTCAAATAAGTAGTTTGATTTTTTGTGAATGTGATAATGGCTTCATGAGCTTGACAATCCTCACAGTACTGCCTTGTCTGCTGTGAGGAAGAGACTGATAGGTGCTAGGACTTTGGCTTGAAAAGGCTTTTATCACCCCACTACAGAGCAGGAATCACTCAAACACCATATCTCAGTCACAGCAAACCTTTCAGGCATGTTCCCTTTTCGTGTCTGTGTAAGGATATTCAGTTTGTAGATAAAGTGAGGGATAAATGAAAAATATTGCTACCTTTATGTGCTCCTGGAGCTGGGCCTGATGTTGGCGGGTCAGGTTTTCATGCTGCTTCTGAAACTCTGCAATCAGCAGCTGTTTCTGAATTTGCTGCTGCTGCTGGATCAGGAGTAGTTCCTGTTGTAGCTGCTTTTCACGCATAATTGGGTCCACCATGGGAACCATCATCCTGAGATCAGTTCGCAAGTCTAGTGGTGAGATAGGCTCTAACCCCACCGGGACCTCTGACTTCACATCCACTGGGGGAAGAAAACAACAAAACGTATACATGTTAACTATAACTGGAGAAGGAGAACAGAGATCATTGCTACTGGGAAAAATACCAACTTCACTCAAAGACTGCTTTAATATACAGGCCTTTCAAAACATTAATGCAATCTATGCTATTTGTAAACTTCAGACATTCCGACCAATCATTGGAAATTTTAAAAGTTATTTTGCACTTTCTTTCCATTCTCTGTAAAAATACTCTCAGATTAATATTCTGCTAAACAGAGTAAAAAGCAACCCAGTTCTAAAAGCATGTCACAGTCTAGTGGAGTGATATTTAATGAGAATCTCCTAGGCACTATTAATGCTACACAATAAACACTCGGCACTTCCTCTGCATAAGATGAAGGCCTTGCAGTTCTCACTGCATTGCAAGAGATATTTTTAAAGCTAGTGTGCAGATTTTCTGAGCCTGGTGTTACACAGGACCAGCTACTCAATGCTACATATCCACTACATATAAACATAACTGGCAAACACAGAATAAGAACACATATAACGTTATAGGAAAATAATTTTGACACAAAACAAGTTTTAATACAGCTTTTGGAAAAATGACCACCATGCCTGAAGTGGATTAGACATAATACACTATATACAGCTTGTAAGAAAACATCTTGAATTATTCTACTTTGTTGTAGCTATGTTATATGTTGATAATCCAGCATAAAAGTATTTTTTTATTCTCTTAATTTAAAAATGAAGGACTAAAAAGCAGCAGAAGTGAGAGATTTGATCATTTTCACTACAATGCTTGTAAAGCTCTGGTTTTCACATTAAGAGAAGAAACTGAGTGTAGTTTTTTTTGTTTCAGAAGAACAAAAAACTAGCGAGTAATATTTCTACCATAGCAAAATAAATAGCAGCTGGTCTCTGGCAGAGCTCAGCAATTCTGATTCCATCCACAAGAGGGCGGTGGAACACAAACACATTCATTGCAGTTTCTATTCCTTCACTATCTTCATTGGAAAATAAGATTATTAACTGAAAACAAACACGCTGCCGGAAATGACTCGTGAACAAGATTTTAAGTATATTTTCTGCTTTTGCTCTGCTTCAGCTGTATTTGTTTTCAAGGAGAAAACCAAAATTAAACAAATATCCTAGCAAGCAGAAGCAGCAAAACTGAAGCAGCAAAAGTTGAAACTGCAGCAAACGGAGATGGCTGAATTCTAACTGTATGAACACATCTATCAGTAAAAGAATTTATAAAAAGAAAAGACATGAAAATCTCTTCTACTGATCATACTTTCTTCTTTTCAGATTCTGAGAACACAATTTTCTGTCCCTCCCTTTTAAAAAAAAAACCTAAATAACTATGATTGTAAACCTCACGGCATAATTTGCCTTAACCCTCTATCCCAACAGAATGATTGTGTCTAAGTGCTTACTTTTGTTCTGAGACTAATCACTAAATTATAAAAAATCACCTTTAACTTACAAAAACTACTCTTGATTATAAATAATTGCCACCGACCAAGAGAGACATACAGGCAAACCCCCAGCCTTTCATCCCATTTATTCAGCAGCAATCCACATTCCATTTGTCTAGACTAAATATAGCCACGTTTATACAAGAAATCAATAGTGCTTGCAGTGAGCAGAGGAAAGACATGAATATTTCATCAAACCCGGAGAGAAATGGCAATCAGCAAACTGACAGCAAGCGGTGTAGGCTGACTGGCCCTCCAGATAAATCTCCTGTGCTTGGACAATGGCGCATTGCCTGCAAGTCACAATCTTATCATCAGCACTCTTCTATTTTTAACATTAATTGCATTGTAGGTGACAAAGGTTTATCACGTTTAAAGGGGAGAGATGGATTTCCTTACATCTTCTGTGACAGGATAATAAGCCTTACTAGGAGCAGCAATAGGAACTGGAACTGGGCAAGCCCGGCAGGGTCTGGTTCACAATAGTGCTTGCAAACTGAATCGGGCAGGGTTGGATTCACAATAGTGTTTGCAAACTGAACCAGGCAGAGTTTGGTTCACAATAGCATTTGCAATCTGAAGCCTGCAGCTTATTCTGCAGATACTTGGTGTAAATCAACCCCTACATATATGCATGGCAATTCAGCTGATTATACTTCCTATCATGGACCATCATCCCACTTCTCAATTTTCAGGGAACTTAGCATGAGAGGAAGCCTCCAGAGTTTTGTAACAATGGAAATTTCCTTTCAGTATTAGTAAAATCTACAACTGAAACCAGGCTCAGTTTGATAGGCTACGCATTTTCAAGGATTTTCACACACTCAGATAATAAATCTAGCACTGGAATATCTACTTCATCAAACTGGCCTTAACCTTGTTTCTTAATGTGGGGGAAAATAAACAGTAAGGTAATGCTAGAGACTTGAATCCAGAGAAATCAATACATAATATTTCATACCATTTCAGTGCCAAATAAAGATAAACATTTATTTCCTGGCAAAAATATTGCTAACAGTAAGGTTACCTACAATACTAACAACTGCTAACATAGCAAATACTAACTTCTGGGGGTAATTACTATTTTAAAACTGTACTGAGTAATAATTAGCCGGGTAATAGTAAACTCCATCAGTTAAGTTATTCCAAACAAGTAACTATAATATTACCAATCAAACTGAATGGTTTGCTGCTGTCTGTTCCTCCGTACTAATGCCATAGGCCATTTACATTCTCCTCACTTGTTAGAAGCTGACAAGAAAGAGATAAAGCAGCCCTGTGGAACTACGTCAGTGTGAAAAATGTGTAATGGAGCAGAGAATCAGAATCAGTGTCTTTAAAAGCTTTGACTTTTAGCTGAAGCATCTGCCCCCCTCCTCCCCCCACAGAATGTTTATCCTCATTGGGGCTTTATATGTTTTTTCACACCCTCTACACAGATATATATATTTTACAGGTGAAAAAGCAATGTCCTCATCAGTGCCACCAACGTCAAACATCATGAGAAGCAGTGGGATGCAGGACTTAAGCAATAGGATTTATCAGGATATTAGACAAAGAAGTAAAGAGATGGACCACGAAAGAAAATATTAATCAGAGTTTGATAAAGGCTAACTTCACTTCACTTGTTTTGCAGGATTTTCAGTATCACAAGTGAACTAAGGTTGTAGCAGGCATGATTCAGAGTGGGACCCATCCGTACTCTTTCCACTATGGTCCAGAGCAGATTCTTGCCAACAGCTCTGCCAACTGCAGAGCAAGCCTAGGATTCCTCTCTAAGGTTAAATAAAGACAAACTCTCTGAGCTCATGTCAGCTGCGGTGAACACAACAGTAGGCTGCAGAATATTAACTAAATATGTTACTGAAAGCTCAGTGATTCCAGGAAATATGCCAAAATTTGAGTAGAAAAGTATTTAATTTTCAGCTACAACACATTGCAAAAGGCATATGTATTTATTTTTCCTACAAATACTCGATTGCCTTTATCTTGAAACATAACAACAAAAATAGTCTCAGAAGAGCGTCCATATCAATTATATTCCATACATGGCACTTCCCACAGGGCTTTTGAAATTCTGTGGAAAGAAAATAAGACACTTGCAACAAAATGGCAAGTTTGTTGACTGATTTCAATGTTTGGAGCGTATGTAAAATGAGGTAAAAGAGCTTATTTTAACCCTCAGGCTTTGCTTTTTGAAACCATTCCTTAAAATGGAAACACTGAACAACCACTAAGTCTTTCACTAAGAGAGGGCGTTTTAAGCTTTGTTTCTGGTGACTGGTTTGAATTCCTGATGTATTAGAAACACAAACCTTCCAAATCACAAGTGTTAAAGGAAAATATCAGAAAATAAAGCAGCTGCTTTCTTACCATCATCTCCCAAGAGAAGCAATCTTTTTTTGTTGGCAGTTACCTTTCCGGGTAGACATTAATGCCATCTTTAAAACCAGAAACTTAAGCAATGCTGCCATCAGCTGAACAGTCACCATTACTGATTTGAGATGCAATGAAGAAGAATTGTAGAAGACTTGCTTATCTGACCATCTTGTCTAGTACATTTATGACTGTTACATAAGAAGAACTGTGTGAATTTACTGGGACTTTAGGGATCCAAGTTAACTTTCTCCCAAGGGAACATCTCACTTTCACTGTTGGGCTGGGACACTAAGGAAGGCTGGACAGAGGAACTGGGCAAGAAGCTGGTGAGCTGTTTCTCCTGCCTTAGTAGTCCAAGGTAGACTTTTACTGGAAAAGTAGTTATGGTTTATGAAGTGGACAAGGAGGACTTTGAAAGTTGGAAGATTTAATTAAAACTACATGTGACAAGAGACAGATGACAAGCTCCCCCAACTAGCGATTTCAGTATTTGGTAATAAAAACATATACTGAAAACACAAAAACCCCAAGTAAAATCTAGAAGAATGATTTCACCTAGAAATGGCCACAGCTTGCCCCAGACATCATTTTGAAGTATTACAAGAAAAAGAGAGAATGAGATAGCTGTTTATACTAGCGCTACTCTTTTGAACTTTGTTCTACAGAGTCCCCCTGAAGTTATTATTAACTTGTGCAGTACTTTTCATAGTTTTCATATGCTTTTCATAAAATTAAAACAAACCAGAACCATTTTGTAAATTTTAGTGTAAAAGAAACTGCCTCTATTTGGCCTCTTCTTTCAAAGAAAGTGAAAACTCTTTGTTTTTGCAGGGTTTGCCATCGGTCAGTCATGACAATCAGAGCTACAAAGAATTTAGAGAAAAGAGCTCTAAACAGTGGGAAAAGTGAAAGATTCACTCCCTTTCCCAATAAAGATAATACTTTAAATTTACTCTCCAGTTTAAACTTAGCATTTTTTAACCAGATTTATGTGCCAACTCATTCAGGACTTGGAAAACAGCAAAACCTGAAAAGCTGTAACAGTGTCTTCGAAACAGATTAAAAAAAAACTTTGGAAAGACTGAAAAAATAAAATACCATAGGAGGCTAAAAGTTGCAGGAATAAGGAACAGAGGGTAAGAGGGAAGCTTTGGCAACCAGGTGAGACATAAACTAACTGGAAGGAGATGGGATAGAGAAGGATTGACCACACAGTAAGACACGAGCACAGGACGAAGCACAGGAAAAGAAGTTAAAATTTCTGAGCTTTCTGCTCTGAGAAGCAGTATCACAGGAGCACTGCTTGCTCTGTAATCTAGGAGCAGCCCTGGCACACTGTTAAGGTGGCAGTGAAGCCACGGTGTAAATAAAGACCTAACAGAGGAATGATGTATCTGTTGTGAGGATGCTGGGAAATTAAGCAAGCAAAGTGGTTTTCAGTACCTGCGACTAAAGAGGACAAAGACTGGCATGAAAACTGCTACAGTAATTGTTCAGTCTTCAGAATTGTAGAATATGTACTAATCAGGAGTCTGTTCCCCAGGGGAGAGGCAGCTTTCTGGGGGAACTGTGCCACAATGAGACCTGTATGGCAGACGGCAGCAGAGAAAAGCTGAAATGTTAAGAATAACTAGTGACATCAGAAGTACAAGTCAGATGATCAATAAACTGTGAAAGGTTAGGTTACCTCCCATGGGATGCTTTTATCATTTCAGCTCTGGTAGCTAAAATCTTGTACCTCAATTCTCAGCTGGCATAATCTGTCATCCCTCTGTTAACTTCAATATAGGCAAAGCTTCCTTATGCCACCTGAGAAACTTGATGCAGAGCCTCTCTCAAGAGAACAGTGATGAAAGAAGACAGCCTTGAGAGCATCACACTTTATCATGGGGACAAAAGCATCCAGATTTATGATGACACTTAAAAAACTTTTTTTGCAATATTTAAAATCTTCTCCACTCTCACAATTACACTACAGAGTGCATCAAGCTAAAAAAAAGAGTCACTTAGATTCCACTGAATGTTTTTAAATATGTTTGATTCATTATATATACTCATTCATAAACTGGATTTTGGTTGTCACAGGCAAGGACTGGAAACGGAAAATTTATTTCTAAGGCAACACGACTTTTTATGGCATTTAAGTACTGAACTGCAGTTTGTACTTTTAAAACTTCCTTGCTTGGAAAGCGCAAGAAATTAAGAAACATTTCAGATCAGAAAAAACACTTCCCAGTTTTTTTCTTGGACTATCCCTCAAGAGGCAGTAATTATTTTTAAAAATACTATCACTGAATTAGAAGTATAAGGGAACTGTCAAACTTGATGAGGCACTCAATTCAGTTTATAGTATCAAGGAGAAGTGTAATAAATTAAACCAGAAATGTATTCCCCTTTGTTCTATAAAAGGGATCTTATCATGATTATACCTTTTCCCTATTTCTTTTAAGTGTTTGCATACATGGCATAATGAGAAGTAAAATAAATGCAAACAGCGATCTGGGCTTTGATTTACCATACTCTTATTTCCCCAGGGCCTGGAAAGGAAGCTCAAACAACCACAAACTTCTAAAATATCAGTGAGAGGCCTTGAAATACCAACACTGAAGTTACAGCTAGCTGGTTTTTGTAAAAAATCAAAGGCTTTTTTATATTGATTTACTAAAATCAGATTCCTTCTCTCCAAATACATTTTTTAGTCAAACAGTCATAACAAACACAAACATAAATGGCATCAAATTTGTTATCGTGAAAAAGTTTTTATATGTTACAGCGTTTGCTGTTTCTTCTACACTGAGTATACGACCAAAGTTCCACTTACAAGCCTGCCAGAGTTCATGCAAATATCAGGCCAGCCAATTCTGTCACAGGAATAAAGGCAAATGTGGCCAGTAAATCACATCAGAACGTGAAACACTTTTAAACTCAAACCTGGGATGATCTGTTATCAAGAAATCCAAGCTGAGCTATATTTGGGGTTCTGAGTTACTTTATTTATACTTCACCTAGGAGAACCCTTACATACATCTTCTCTACACCCATGAGCACACAGGCATATTTTCACTTTCCATAAAAAAACCTTAAGTTCTAGATACTACTGCTGCAGGCAAGACAAAAACAGGACAAAGATAAATGCACATATAGTTTAAAATGTAGAATTTCTATGTAACTTTGCTTTCAGTTCCAAAGTCTATGACATGCTGATGATACTATTAAATAACGATAATAAACCAGTCTTAATTATGGCATCAAGTTAGTCAATCAATAATTTGCCCTCTACATGGAATACCTGCAAAAAAACCCACCAGGGAAGTTTAAAACAGCATTCTTTTCACTGTGGATCTTCTGTGCACAGATCAGCTTATCACTACCTTCCCGTCACTCCAGTACAGCCTTAACATTAATGAATGGAGTTGAAAGCATGTGTGATATAACTGTGCGTGTGCACTTGCACACATACCTAATTCTTGCACCATAACCTGAAATGCTAAGAAAAATCATGGAGCAGACATGATACAACCATACTCCTCTCGCCTCCCTTCTTGAAACATGTAATGATTAATGCTACATACACATGAGAAAGGCAACATGCTTTCAGTTGTGTCAGTATCATTCTACACTATAAGTGAACAAAATATCCCAGGTTACTAAGGATGACTGAAAGGGCACCCTGAGGGGTTCTAGAGACCTGCAGTCTTTGCCTCATCACTGCCCAGGGACAATACAGGACTGCTACAAAAGGGACCAAATACTTGCAGAACACAGGATTTTTACTTCCTTTTCTTTCATCTCTTCTCCATCTGTGAACGCTGCAAGCACTTTGGTGACAATGTTGAGTTTACACCAGCTGAATATTCATAGCAGTGAGGCTACCCCTGTTCTCATCTCCAGATGATGACACTAGTGAGATACAGGAAAGGGGAAAAAGCTCTTCATTGAAGTGAGGACATCAAAACAGCTACCATTTGGGTATGCCAGCAGGTAGATCCTGAAGTATCACAGGGCAGCATACTCCAGGCAAATTAGACAGTGGGTGGAGGTTTGCTGAACAAGTACCCTCAAACAGCTTTGCTATTTCAAGAGTGTGACAGACAGTGTTACAAATGAAACCCTTGGAAGGCAAGATACAGGGCAAATCTCTCAAGGAACGGCTAGCAACTTCGTTTTTTAGGAAAAAACATGTCTGACCCCAAAAATGCATTGAAAATAATATTTTCCAGTTAATTTTTTTTTTTTTTAAACAGTATGATCTCTCCAAGACACCATAACAATTACAGTTTTGTTGCTTCTTTTTACTGCATAGCAGAAAATAGCCTGTACTTCTTAAACTTACAACTTCTTATACCCAGGAAATCAACCAGGAAATCAAGAAAGACCTTCTATTATTCCAACATTTTTAATAAATATTTATGGAACACCCTGGTCTTTGACAAGCATGAAGCTACAAATGGTGTCGATCCCAAGCTCAGAAAAAGGGGAAAAGGGAGACTGAACTGAAAGCTCCCTCAGATGAGGGGGAAAACCCAACAGAAGCATAATAATGCCATTTAAATAATCTTCCTAATGAAAGAGTAAATAAGATGCCAGTCGGAGTGTGGTAACACAACACTACTTACTGTGCTCGTTCAGAAATAAAGCTTTTATGTATCCTATGCAAAATTAACAATTGCAGATGTTTATTAGCAAAGATGCATTTGTTGGTATTATATATTTTTTTCTTATTCTGCTGCTCCCCTTTGTACCAGGTTGCCTTGAATTGCAACATACTCATGGGTGTCTATCTTCCTCTGTTCACATAAAACACCTAGCATATTTGCATAGTGACTGAAATAAAATGAAAAGATAATACTAAATCACTGCCTTGCCATTTTTCATAAGTCCTTCTGCTGGATTACTGATACCTAGCAGCACAAAAGTTGACAACATGCATAGAGAAAACACTGTGGGTAAGGCAGGAAAATGAACAGAAAAAATACGGTCCTAATGATCAATCACAGTTCATGAGAGAATCACAGGATGAATCACAGAATATTCTGAGTTGGAAGGGACTCACAAGGATCACCAAGTCCAACTCTTAAGTGAATGGCCCACATGGGGATCAAAACCACAACCCTGGTGTCATTTTCACCATGTTCTAACCAACTGAGCTAATCTGATGATATAAAGCCAAGGAAAGGTAGGGTTTATTAGACTGCGGAATTGAATCAGCAGTGGGAGAATATGCAAAGGAACAAAGATAATACAGCTGATGGGAATTATATGCAGCAGGCAAGTCCCAAAGTTGGATGGATAATGATGTAAATAGGCACAGAAGATCGGCTGCTCTACAGAAAGGAGGAGCTACTGAGGAAGATCCCTTGCAGCTTGATGAAAGGGGTTATGAAGGTTTTAACAGTCTTCATCTAATTTATTTTCTGCAGCAGACAGACTGTGTCTTTCAGGGAACAACCTTCACTACCATGCAGATGGCCTCATTTCCATTACTAAGACATTACATAAGGCAGGCACTCCAGTAAAAGAGATTACATAAATATACAAAAAGCATTATGAACTCACGAGCAAGGAAATGCCAATCTTCCAGGATGCTTTCTTATATTTTTGTCTCATTAATGTGAAGACAGATGTGGTTTTGTAGAGTATAGATCCAAACCATAATCACTTACAGTAAGTAATCACAAAAAGTCTCTCTCTCATACTCTGCCATTTGGGATTTGGGGAAACTACTTGAAAAAAGGAGACAGACATTTTAGGTTCACAGCCGTAATCCAAATATTGCAGAACCCTTCCTTTTTATAACAAAAGGGTGTCTTGGCAAAGGCAAACTCTTAGATGCTTACTTTTAAAATCAAATAATGTTCTTGAGCTGAAAAAAAAATCCCAAACTAGGTATGTAACATCTTGTTCATGTAATTTTGTGACACAGTTAGCATCATCACTGTTACACTATTTATCTGAATTCCACCTTTCCAATTTCTTCACTTTTCATCAAAGTAAATTATTTCAATCCTACTGTGTCCATATCTGTGTTTATTTTGATGATCTACTTTTATTTCTTGAAAAAGTGCTGTAAATCTGTTTTAAATTCAAAATATTTCAGATAGCAATTTCAACCTACTACTGACACTACACCCAGCATGAGAGCAAGAAAAACTGTTTCTATAGTTTTGATAATGATGTAACACTAAACTTAGAAAACATTATTCACAATTTGTGCTCTCCAGAATGAAGGGATCTCTGAAATACCCTCTTTGGAATACAGAGATTTGGTTTCAACCACCAGAGGGAGTCAATCTGTTTTTTCAGAACAACAACAAAATCAGAATGCACAGGAAAAGCTCCTGAGAAGAGAACACTAACAAATAACAGTTTAGTCCAGAGATATGTGGATACAAAACATAAAGAAACTAAAGCTTAATTGGGATTCTGTTCATTGAGATAAGAAAATTACCTTTTTTATTTTTCCTCAAAGGCTCATTAACAAAATTCCCACTAGTATACTTTTCTTGTATGACTTCAGATTAATAAGATTTTAAGGAATAAAAATATAATATTTGACATAATAAGAATGATATTTGTATTTCTACCCAAGCTACTACATGTTCTTTCTTTGAGTTCAAGACACTGCCATACTCTTAAGTCTTATTACCTGCCGTAAATACGGCAGGTTTTCTTCAGTTTATGGTTCAGTCACCTTAGTCAGCAAGTGATGATGGTGAGCACAGGAAAGAAATAGACACTTCTCCTCACTCTGCCAAACATTTGCCTTTGTACATTTTAGCACTGGAAAAGCAAACTACAGAAATTATTAAAATGATGTAATCTTCCTCAGGAGATATTTTCTGTGATTATTATTCAAAATAAATACTGGGGAAAAAAATGGTTCTGCATTCTATAATATTCCAGAAACTACTGGAACTTCTAGGAAATTCATCTGTTATGTTAAAAGAAACAACTGCCATTGAAAAATTCTACACAATTCTGATGCCACTTAGCAATTGCTAAAATCCAAAAGTTATTACCCATTTTTGTTTTCCCACATTTCAGCAGATCCATTTCTCACTAGTGAGTCGGTTGTTTCTCTCTTCATCTCACCTGATATGCAGAAAGGCAGTCAAGCCAGTGGGCATTTCTTCAGTTTCAAATGAGAGAGTCTTTCTCAAGTAAGCTTTGCTAGAAATTGAATATCTATTAAGAGTCTACAAAAATCAGTGGGAACTCTTCTCAAATTTCAAACTCAAGTTTTAGAAATCCAAAGATCACGCCTGGAACATGCACAGTAGACTAATGGACTCAAGCACTCAAAATTACTCTTTAAGAAACTGTCTGGGTCCTTTGAGAATCTCAGCCTAATCATTTAAATAAATCCTAGTCATACTGAAACCCCCACCCCCCACTTAACACATTAATCACTCAGAGTACAAGTTCCTTCTCACCAGACCTAAGATGAACAACTCTCAGTACACTGCAATAAGAAGACCATTTAGTCCTGTTGACTGAGCTTTTGAACCTGGCTGGAAACATCATTACAAGCTAAAATTCTGCAATACAAGAGACAACATGAAAGTAAGTGCTCAGGTTCTGCACCCTAAGCAGAACTTTTCTGTGATCAATGAGACAGCATTTACAGTATGTTGTGGAATTATTCCATCAGGCATTGCATATTAAGGACTGGGAGAAAAAGCACAACTAGTTTAATGTTTGCTATGGAAAAGCTGTAACATCAATTTTAAGGTAAAGCACTGAGAGAGCTTGCTACCATAAAGAAGTCAGTAACATGTTCACTTGAACATGAGACAAACTGGAATCTAGCCTGAAACCTCCTCATCGAGGCACTGCAGAAGGCTGGATCCCAAGATTTCCAACAAAGTATCATGATTGCAGCAGCAGTACCCCTTAGGAGGTTCTTTAGTTCTGTATAACTTGGTTTTTTTTTCTCAGAAATGTAAAAATTCTCCCTGATTGCTTCTCTTTATACGACTTTTTATATTTGTACCATGCAGACTTATGTTTCTTAGAGTTAAGGTGCCAAGAAACAGGAATTTATTTTGGCAAATGAGGTTATTCACAGTAATTTTTAGATGCACTTCTGTTTTTTCTCCATTAATCTGATAGCGCATACCTGAACTGAAATTTCTACCCTGTTATGGATTTCCCCTGTAGCCAGCCTTGGCCCATCACTCTCTCTGTAGTCTGTAAAGTTTAATTAATTAAATTAATACTGAGACCATGGTAGTATCCATAAAGTATGTTTTACACAACGTCCTAGGAACTGAAGGTGATGAATATACTGCATGAAGCTGACTTGCCCCTACTGACCAACATAAAACACCATTTCCTAGAACTAACATAAAATCTACACAACTAGTTACTCATCACTGTGGACAGAAAGTACAGCAATAGTAGGGTCTGGACACAGAACAAATAAGGGGAGAATGACCAAGAGTCAGCCCATCTGCAGGAAAGAATGCCTGGAAATACAGCCAATGGAGATGTCATTGATTCACCTGAGTACCATTCTGTCAACTGAGAGCTATGCACTTGACAAAACACCACAAAGAAAAGCTGATACCCAACATTATTAACTTTCAGCTTCTCCACAACTCGGAGTCCCAAAGTGACCAACTGAGTAGCTCTTAGTTCAGAAAGAGCTTACTTAGGCACCCACAAAATTTCATTTCATTTCCAATCACACCTACATCTGCCAGACAAAAAAAGAAAACTGAAGTTGATAGTCAACACACAGATAAAACGAATGGCTTGACCTCCACATCAGAGACGATAAAAAACTAGCATATGATCTTTCTTTAAAAAATGGGGCAACAACCAAATGTCATTCTCCATCATACTCTTTATTCATACATTTCCAGAATTTACACCATAGTTTACAGAGCTCGCTCCACATCATCTTGGAGGACATTCTGATAAAGAGGAGAGTGGTTGCAGACTGGGATGAAGTTGCTGAGATCTTATAATGAATTACAAGGAGGCTGACTTCAGACAGAGCCCCACTCTATTTAGCACCCAGCTCTAAAAAGCTGTGGAAATCAAATGCCATAAAGTTTCATGGCTTGAGGTCACAAGGCTGAACAACAGTAGATCCTGCACTCCTTGGAACAAGGAGACCAAGGATTCTTTGCTAGTTAACAATGACATACATATGACCTTATGCCATGTATGATACAATTTTGTGCAAATACTCTTATTCTGAGAGCATGTTATTGAGGCCTAAGGTCAGTATCTCATGAATGCTGTTGGGTGGGATCACACTTTCTGTTCAAAGGGGCAAACCGTTAAAGTGAACAGTTAACAAGAAAATTAGTAGGGATTATTTGAAAACTTTTTTTTACCATCTGACAGATTTTGCTGCTACCCACTTGAAATACAGCTTATTGAAAAGTGTAATTTTGGACTAGAAATTATATCTGATAAATGGGATAGCCAGCTTTTGACTCCTTTTTATTTTGCATAATGTTAGCCAAAGGACATAGCATACAAATCCAGGTAGAGAGTTTTATATTACAATAAATGAAACAACAAAAACAAACAAGCAAAAATAGAACAAAGAAAAAATCAGTAACTTCTGTCCTATATGCCATACAAACCCTCAGTAAAATCCTCAGAAACATCATCATGCAAGTTTCATCCAATGATGGCCTTTCACAGCTATCTGAAGACACACACAAAATCTTGACACTCAATCAGAAATTTGGCTAAAGGCCCTTGATTTCCAGAACGGAGTGAAAATCCTGCAGCTCAATACGCAGTTAGTTTGTGCAGCCCGAATGTCCTAGGAAACCCTCTGTGTGTAAACTACACAAATTCTGTTCAGAACTCGGCTGGTTCCTGAAAAACGGCTGCCCACATGGAACTACCCCACAGCACGGCATGTAGAGACACTACTGCTCTCTTCTATTATTTCTGACATCTCAGAGCGACATTAACCATCTTCAGAACTATCTCTGCCTTTTCAGTGTGGACTGCTGACCATTTTCCTTTAAAAGAGAGAGATTAGATAGAAAATTACCCATCAAATTTTCCAGTCCCTTAGATAAAGCCCTCTGCTGAGATCTTACAGGGCATGTTTTCCCCATGTGTGTGTTCAGCTCCACATGCTTCCTCATTCCAAACACTGCTACCACAGTGAGATTATCCTGATAATGCCAGGTGGGTTCACATGACACAGACTTCAAGGCAGTGCCCACTCAGGCTTAAAACTCTTCTGGATTTTCCAATTTTGATATTAAGCTGGTGGATATGCTCAAATATCTACCTTCTGAAACTTCCCAGCTGCCGCAACTGCCATCATACATTTCTTCACTGCCATTACTACCAAGAGGGAGNACTTCCCAGCTGCCGCAACTGCCATACATTTCTTCACTTCCATTACTACCAAGAGGGAGAAAAAGTAACTTAAAAACAAGAGCCATTCTGACCTGAGAAGTATGATTTTTTCTGAAATAAACGTTACTCGGTTCTAAGAATTTGCACGATTCACTTCCTTTGCTCTTCCTTGGCAATGTCTATTTAGAAGAGATCTATTTATTCCTCACCACATTTCACAGTTCCTGTTTCTAAATGAGAAACATATTAACAAAGGGTAGAAAGAAACAAACACGACTCAAGAAACCAAGACTGATTTCTATAATGTATGTACAGTGTTGTTTCCAGAGGGGGAAAAACTCCAAAACCTGACAGGCCTCAATGCCGTTTGCCTCTCAAGACTTACTGGTTCTATAATGCACTTGCTGAAAAAGAACAGAGTAAAAAGATGTTTAAAATGAAATGATTAACTGGAGATAATTGTATTACACTATAAACAGTTTCCAATTTGTAAATAAATGGCAAAACTGACCTTCTTCCAAGTAACAGATCCACAACTACTGCATGATAAATGATTCTCTGTTCACTTATTATTCTCACTTACATTACAAGTCCTTCTTCCTTCCTGTAATACAGTGGACTTAACATTAAAGTAATTTCAAGGTGATATATTGTACTTTCAAAAAAAGAACCAAAACAAAAACAAACAAAACAAAACCCACCAAAAAACCCAAGCAGAATGAAAGGAATCCACTTTCCACAAATTCACTCTGTGCATAGTTATTACTCTTATCTCATTATTTTCTGCTCAGACTAAATCACCTATGTTCTATTTCACACTGCAATACTTTCAGCAAAAGAAGTTCAAATACACAGAAACCTGAAAGAATAAGAAGAGCTCAGCAGAGACACCAAAAAGAGCAAAGGAACTGTGGAAAGAAATCCCACACAAACACAACCATGTTTAAGGAATTATGTTATGAAATTCAGAATTTTTTCTGTTTTTCGAACAGACATTGTGTATTTGCTCCTTCCCATGCAATTTATGAGCTCTTCACCATCACCTCTGGCCTCCAATTGGGAGACATGGAGACACACCATCCATAACGCTGCAGAGGTACCTGGATAGATTGGAGAGATGGGCTGATTCCAATGGGATGAAGCTCAATAAGGCCAAGTGCCGGGTCCTGCACTTTGGCCACAACAACCCCATGCAGTGCTACAGGCTGGGGACAGAGTGGCTGGAGAGCAGCCAGGCAGAAAGGGACCTGGGGGTACTGACTGACAGGAAGCTCAACATGAGCCAGCAGTGTGCCCAGGTGGCCAAGAAGGCCAATGGTATCCTGGCCTGTATCAAAAATTGCGTGGCCAGCAGGACCAGGGCAGTGATCCTTCCCCTGTACTCTGCGTTGGTGAGGCCACACCTTGAGTATTGTGTTCAGTTCT
>VWZG01009964.1:423894-530149 GCA_013396735.1 Grallaria varia | reverse complement strand
TAATAAATATTTGCATATTTCTAAAGCTTTATAAACTAATACCTAGATTATGTCCCTAGAGAGAATTATTTGAACGTGAAAGGGAAGGAAAGAATAAAATGGAGCTTCCTTCTCTCCATATCACTTGTCCTTCCTTTGCAAATCAGAAGCTATAATTATTAGAACAAACCATGACTATCATTTACATCATAAATTCAAATTGGTGATGATTTTTTAAATACTTCATTTAAAATTACAAAAATCAGGGACTAAAAAAAAAAATCTAATGAGATGGGATATAAATACATGAATGTATTTCCCAAGTCAAGAATTATTCCAACTTCAGCTTACAAAAAGACTATGTATCAGTCTGAGCACTTTACTTTAAAAGAGTAGAATGGTGCAAAAATGAAGCTGACCTGTGTAAGGCTATGAGATATCCTGCAAAAGACAGTCCAAGTCTCAGGAAGACACTTTAGTCTATGAATTATCAAACAGCTTATTTGTGTGCCTAAGTTACATGTAGAATTCTATATTATATTGATTCCATGCTTTGTACCCGGAATAGTCATTCTTATGTCACTCCCACTACAGGAATCCCTGTGTCAATGTAAACATTTCAGGGACAAGCAAGGGCAAAGAGTGAGCCAAGGCTCTTTCACAGATTAGCAAATTATATACTTGGTTATTCAGAGGCCTTAATTTCATTATTTTTGGTTAATGCTTTCCATAGGTGAGAAGACTTCAGAGGGATGAATTTAATCTGGTAACTTCATCGCACGGTTCATTTTATTTCAGAAAGCAAAGCAGCTTTGAACAGTAACCGCAACAGAGCACCCGTGGCTGCAAAGCAAGTGGATTAGTTATCCCTGACCTGAGCATTACTAGTAAGGAACACCTCACTGAGTTTCCACTCATGTCCATTCAAAGGAGTACATTTTTGGCTCTAGGTAAGTCATGTATAAGCCCAAAGCTTCAGTGTTCTGCATGAGAAGATAACTGCTGAAGGCAGTGAGAAATTGGTCAGTTCTGCTTTTAAGACAGAAACTAAGGAAACAGAGAAGTAATTAAAAAACACAGCTAAGCAAAATCAGAATACACTTGTTTTTATCCTTACCCCTCTTTAACATATTAACATTTATACATGCAAGACTAAGTATTTTGGCTCAAGAAAGCCTGATCTCACACAGCACTCAGGAAGAGAGGGAGGATAGTGAGGTGTCAGCTTGGCACACTTGAGAGGAGCACTGAAACACTCTGAATTCCTTTGTTCTGTCTTGCTGTAAAACTGACTGCAGAGCATCAGAGGAAGAACTCAAGGGTCCATCTTCCATTAATTAGGGATTCTAACTAAGATGTACAAACAGTATTTACATCTTTGTAATGCAGACAACTGCCAATTAACTTACTAAAGAAGAAAAAAAATCTCCTACCTGTCAGAACTGCACAAATCGTGAACCTCTGTTTCTTAGTTCTCCTGACTGTGAGCGACATAAAATTGCATATGGTTACAAACACAATCAGGCTTACACTGAAAACCGAGATGATTAATTGGAGAGAGGCTGACAGTAAATCATTTCCTCATGACTGTTTGGAAACTATTGCCAAAGACTCACAGGAGAAACATTACAGCTTCCTCCTCCTCCTTTCCTCCCTTTCTCATCCACTCCCCTTCAGCATAACCCTGTTCATTACAGCTCTGCCCAGGCAGTTATTGGACTCAGCTGGAAAGATATTAAGCTGCTGTTTTTCCTTCTTGTTGCAACTTCAGAAGCTACCCAGAAATGCCACTGAGAGACTGGAATTTTCTAACTCCTGGTTCTCCTAGAAAAATACAGAAATATGGTACTCACACCAAAAGCAGTGGGAAGAACACCTGAGGTAGCAGGTTTGGGATAAGTCCCTGGTCATTGTAATCAAAGTGCACAGTGTTCCTCAAACTTCATTATCATAGTAAATGCTTTCTCTCTGAAAGTTCTAGGAGCTCCCTAGAACAAGTGTGTGAATTATAACTCTCTGCACAAGTAGCTTAATTCTGACACATCCCAAGTTTCCAATTTTGCAAGCTTCATAAGCTTGAAAATTCTTTTCAGGTGCTTTTATTGCTATTTTCAGCTAATTATGGATCCAAAGGCAAGGCATCCACAGACATTTTGATAATCTATCCAAAGCTAATCTAAAAAAAAGCAGAACATGTTAATGAATACAGAGAGATACTATTTGTATCCAGGATATTTCTGAAATTGTAACAGTGAGTCAGCAAAACAACAGCTTGCATGTTGGAGAAGAGCCACTGGAAACAAAGAAGTACCACTGAAGAGAGTTCACAAGAACTGAGAGCATTTCTCAGAAATATTATAGTATGAACTCGTTTTGTATCAGTTGCTCACTCTCAGCAACTCTTACCTAAACAGGTTTTAGCAAAAATCCAAAGCAATTATATGTTGGAGGAAAATTTTATGACTTAGAAATCAAATATAACATGTTCACAAAGTCAACAGAGAGCTCAGGTAATTATTCCTTGCAAAGCCCAATTCATCCTGCATAAAGATAAATCATCTTTTACCTCACAAAAAATATTTTGGTTTTAAAAGATGAATACATGAATGAAACATTTTAATCTTAACTATGTTAACAGACCTCCACTCAGACTACAACACTAAGCCCCCAAAACTCTGCCTTAAAAAACAGTTCCATATAAAGTAAGCCAAAACCTCAAGCCCTTATCTGTTTACTGAGGGCACCATGGATTCATAGATAATCAGTATGTTTGTATTTTAAATGCTGTTTGCTTTAGTTCCCAACCACAACACACCAACAAAAACCTCTTATGTTTCACAAAGGGTGTTGTTTGCATATATTCGTATTTAGGAAAGTTGCAAAAGGTGAATTCATGAAGAAATTGATAAACTTAGCATACTGAGAAGGGTACAAACAGGGTGAAGTCAATAATGCTTGCACCCAGCCATGGAACACTTTCATCTTTCATCTACTCTGGACATAGACTAAAGTCCTATAAGAAGAAGATGTGATACGATTACACAGTTTTAGATCCTACTGGCTTCTTGCACTTTTGTCCTTTATCAAGTTTTTTATTCATTCTTTCCCACTTCGGCTTCTGTCATTCACCCAGTTCCATCCTTCCCACCATGTTCCATACTGTTCTCAGTAGTCCGCAACCTGTTTCCTTGGCCGACCAGTCAGTTTCCTCCCCATACAGTTTTCTTTTTTCCCCCTTCTCTCCCTTATGCTTCTAGTTTCCATCTGGCCTTTCATTGAAGTCTACTCATTACCATGCTTGGTGATGGAGGTGGAGGGGCCTGCAAGACAGCTGATGGATACAACTGGATCCTGTCTTTGATTCAGGCACCTGGAATTTAGCTGCCCTGCCTTGAAAAACAAGATTGCTAAAAAGTCCCAGAATAGAAATGCTAATTAAAGATAGAATACCTTGACAAAAAGTAAAACTTGGTCTGCTATTTAAATTTGGCCAACAAAAATAGATTTGCACAGCGAAAGTGAAAAGTTGCCTTTCAGCCACAAATATCACATGCCAAGTTCCTGATCTAAAGCACAAATGGCACTAGAGTTTCATGCTCTAGAATAAGGCAGACAGGTAGAACTTTTCAAGGAGAGAATAGTTTATTTTTTTCTTGCTCCCTTCTCAAAAGTGGTGGAAATGTTCTGGCCAAAAATAACATGGTGGGGGGCTGGGAAAAGCAAGCCACATTTACTTTAGTGGAAAACTGAATGGCACATTCACAAGCCTCACAAATATTTACTGCCATTTCCTTGTAAACTATAAATGTCAGCACATCACAGTATTTTGAAAATCTCAAAGAGAAACTGGTTTAAAAGGAAGCCTTATAATTTTTGACCACCGCTACAATGATGATTCTGTTCTGATCTGGTACAAAAATGGGCTTGATCAGACAAGAAAAAACAATATAACTGAACTGTCGGAACGAAACAGTTATTGACAATGAAAGAAAAGTTACTAACTTCTTCCTGCTAACAGATGGTTAAAAATAAAGGCTAACATACGACTTTTGGGACTTCATAATCATTCCACCTTGCTATCCTAAAACACATTTTCCCTTGCCTGTGGAAAAGTATGGGGAAACCAGTTTCAGGCAATGGACAATTTGTCTGTCCAGTTTAAGGTCTCACACAAACATGCGAGTCCTGTTGTTTCATGAACACTAAAATATTTTCACCAAGTTCTTTGTAAGCATGAAACCAGAAATTCATTTCCTCTTCTACCAAAGGTACTTCCTCAGAATATCTGCCTCTGCTTTAAGAAATATAGTTCAAAAATCACTTTCAAGGGCTGAAATCAGGTTTAAGGTGATGATGAACATCCAACCAAGCTGCCACTGGAAAAAGTCCTTATTGATTTGAAGTCTCAAACACTTATGATAACACAAAACTTTTCAATCTGGTGAGTTAAAGATCTAATGACATTTATTACAACAGAAGTGTAAGACTTCAACATTTTATCCCAGCCATTGTAACCCTTCATAGAATATAATAATTAAAAATGATTATACAGTCAATCTCACCTAATTCTTTAAACATAAGAAAATCTTTCTAGACCTAATGTTCTCAGAATCTGTCAACAAAAGGTTTTCTGTGTAATAAATTTAGGGAGTGAGGTCCAGGTGTAATACATACCATTTCAGATTAATGAAAAATGCAGAGCTTTAAATACAGGGTACTGCTGTCTTGGATCAGAAAAGAAATAGTAGCTTGCAGGAGAAAGTCCATACAGTGCTCAACAGGCACAACACATTATTTTATTCATAACTTGACTTATCAAATACTTATTTCCAGATTTAAAAAACTGAATAAACTACGTCCCTCTCCCCACAATGACCTCTCTGCCTGTCTTGGGGCTCCTACCAATGCCATGATCACAGCGCAGTAATGAAACTGGGATAACTTTCATTTACTTCTCTGCTTACTTAAAACAAAGTAGCTGCAGCAGTGGGGAGCTCAGCACGGCCTGAGTGCCTGTATCATTTTCTCACTTCTCCAGCAACAATGGCAGGGTAGGATCAGGTGTCAGAAAAAAAATGCATAAGAATATATAGTTTTGCAGAGGCCTCAGGCTCAGCTGTGCACGGCAGCCCTGGGGCCTCCATTCTAAAGATAAAATATTTCCTGAAAGACTGAAGAACATCAGCATGTGATTTTGTTCCTTCTATATTAAGTAAGAATAATACTTAATTTCATGCTTCCCTTTTCAAGTTCATGAAGTATGTAAGCCTTCACAGATGCACAGCTTTTGTTTTTGGCCTACGTACAAGCAAACGAAACTTCAAATCACAGAGTAACTTCTGAATATTTTTCCATATATAAAGACAAGCAATTGAAAGAAAATGGCAATTTAATTCCAGACTTTACCATCTGGCATCAGATATAAATTAAGATCATTAATTCTGGAACAGCACTAAATGTTTAGATTTTGGACAAGTTGGATATCTATTCATAGCACTGTGAATAACTGATTAACATTTTGCATTATTTAGGAGACAAAGTCAAAACATAAAGTGGACAAGAACTGGCACCCATCTACTAGACATGCCCTAAGGAACACTGCGAGAAAGTGTCTGTTACCGGTATAACTGAGAGCTGTTCACATTTTCTGATAAATTATCCAAGTAATTCGATAATTCTAAAATATGCCTATACAAAATGCAAATTGTTTTCTCCCCAAATTATAAATTATTTTCTAGTCTTTTTTTTTTCTTATTTAGCAATTTCTCCCCTCATAAGAACAGGTTTCACCACACCAAAGGAGAACTCAAGCATTTCAAAGGTGTTATGATTACATTCATAGCATTGCATGAATTGAGAAAGAACAAAGAGCAAATGACAACAGAAATAAAAGTTATGAAAAATTTGATCTTGATCTTATTTAATTTTGGGAAAGGTCAATAGGAAACAAGGATACTGTCAGTCAGGAAGGTGAAATAAGGACCTTTTTATAGTGTAAGAC
This sequence comes from Grallaria varia, assembly GCA_013396735.1. NCBI lineage: Eukaryota > Metazoa > Chordata > Aves > Passeriformes > Formicariidae > Grallaria > Grallaria varia. Next base: position 524,169 of record VWZG01009964.1, on the reverse strand, counting down.
AGATGCCTCTTGGCAAAAAAAAATATTCAAGTATTTATGGCCAGCTCATTCAAAACATAACATTAAACACTGAAATGTGTCACTATGCATGCCAAATAACTAGACTTTTCTTCTTAGTGCCATTTTCACTAATTGGAAATCTGATGGGCCATAGATTGCTTTCTTTAGTCTTTCATCTAAAAAAATCAAAGTAAACATGCAAGTCCCATCTTAATAATCTTGGGAAACTCACAGTAATTTTTTCTCAATTTAATTTAGTCCATTCCAATTTTCAACACACTGCAAAGTTCTTTATTCTTTTACTGAATAAGGGACTTAAAACTAACATAAACAAAATCCCATACATGTAAAGCAAATTTCAGGCCAAAAATCCCAAGCCAGACAGATTATAAATACTTTTACTTTATTTCTTTCATGATGGGAGGAGTACATTTGTGTGTACAAGGACCACTGTGTAGCTACTATCATGTCTCAACACCCTTGAGTTTTTCTGACAGCACAAAGAAATGCAATTCAGGGAAGTACAAGCAGAGGCAGCTCTGCTCTCAACCACATGGGTCATACCAAAAAAGAAAACCATGAGAAACACTTTCTATGGCACCTGAGATACAGCCTTCTCAGGAAGGAAAACAGACTCAAAGGTCACAGAGGAGAAGATCATGGCAAGCCCTGTGAAGAAGAAAAATTAAGAAATACTATGCTTTATGCAGACTGCAAACATACAGGACAGTACTAAAGTTTTCATAAATTAAACCAGATCTTTCATTTCCTAGTAGTCTAATCTCTTAAAAATTGTCAGCATTCAGACACTGGCATGTACAATTTGAAGACCATGGAGTAAAATGAGGCAAATTACTCCAGGAGGTAGCCAGTGCCTGCTCCACAGAAATGACAGGCAATTACCACTGACTTCCAAGCTACAACCAGCACTCTCTTAAAAACTTGTCTCCAATTCAGGAGGAGAAGAGGTATCCAGTCTACCTAACAGCCCTACAAGTTTCCAAAGATTGGCCACTGAGTGAGAAATTATTCTTCCAGCGCTGCCATCTGGCCGAAGAGGGAACATTATTTTGAGTGAGGCTCAGAAAATATACAAAAAGAGGTGGTAAATATAAAATCGAATGCTGTTCTCTGCTATACAAGAGCTTGATTTTTTTTTTCTCTATTAGCCACATAAAATAATACTATCAATTATCTTAAGACAGAAATTTCACAAAACTGCAAAAATTCACAGTTAAGAGGTACAGAGGAAAGACGGGGAAAAGGGCTAAATATTAACTAAATGCCTGAGACATTAAACACCCATGTTCTGAGCTATTATACACTGGATCCAATCCACTAATGGTTAAAAATCTCAGGTTCAGGTGTGCCCGAAAGCCTGTAATTCAAGAGGAGACCCTGCCTAATTTAACAGCAGTAGAAATGTCTAGTAGTGCCTACAGATCAAGTGCATAAGGCTATTGAGTATGAAACCTTGAGGAGAAATGAGTAGAAATATTAGTCTTCTTGTAAAAATAGAGGTGCTTCTTGAAGCTATGCAAGTCAAATATGTCTATACGATTTGATCATTATCTCAAACAATATTTTCTATGGATATTGCACATAACTAAAGTCTCAAGTCCCTCAAAATTATTAAGGCCTAATGGATTACACCTTAGACAAGCAGAGACAAAAGCATTAAATTAATTTTGTCGCATTGTTCTCATGACCCATAAAAGCCTATGAGTACTGGAAAAGCCATAGTAAGTTAGATCAAGCAAGTGGTATGTCATTTGAAGAGGTCCAAATACACCTGCACAGTTTTTCACCCCTACTCAATTGATTTCTCTCTCACATTCTTAAACATATTTGACACCAATTTTAAAGAAGTCTGCTCTTTCAAGCCTCCTCTGCTGGTCTCAATGGCCCGGTGTGACATGACTTCTTATAGCTGGGTTATCGTGAAAGCATCTCATCTAAAAATTTTAAATTACAAAGTAAGTGTCCAGCATTAGGAAGCCCCCCAGACACACTGAACTAAAGTAGGAACAAAGGTAAACACACAAAAGTGATGACCTAGACTAGAACCAAATTGTTTGGAGAGACCTACAGCTGCTGGCAATAGGATAGTTACAAAACTCCAATCATTCTGGGGTTTGTGCCCTATTTCCCCCTTTTTTTCTAGTCACAACTGTATCGGGATCACTTTGAAGCATGCCAGCTCCCAGCCTAAAAAAAAATACTTCATTCTAGTGAGGACAACAGTAGCAAGCAAACTGCGCGTATTCTGACACCATCCTGTACAATTTACAGAAGCTGTTGTGCTTACCCAGAAACCTAAATCTACAGTGTTCAAAAGCCACCATCTCATACAGGGACTGTTGAGAATAGAGGACTTCTTCCTTCTGACCCGAACTAACAATAGCAAGAGACTCTGCTACTTTGATTAAAATAATACCACTTTAAATGCAACTAATACATGAGGCTATAATTGACTAATAACATTTTTTACCCTTAATCTGGGTAAAGCTGCTCACTAATCTTGGAAGGAATGTTGTATCTCTATAGTCTTCAGGGGAAATTAATGAATACTATGAAATGTGGGCATTATAAAACATAACGGGTAAGAAAACAAAAAAAAAAAAAGGGGGGATGGGGGGCATTTGCACCACTAAATTTGTCCCTGTCAATTCTGTAATCCAACTGCATCTTACAGTAATTTTAATCTGCAGTCAAATAGCTGTAGTTGGTGCTTTAGAAACTGCCTCAGCCTCCTACCTTAGTTATTTATGTCTCTCCTCTCGACAGCTCTTATTGGTAGAAGAAAGTTCTAACATCTAACCTAAACTTTTCTTTTCTTTGCTTCAGGCTATTATTCCATGCTTCACCATCTTTTGAGAACAAATAATTCCCTTCCTTCATTTATATTGTTACCTTGAAGTTATTTATAGTCAGTGCCCATGTCCCTCGAGCTCTCTCTCTTACAGGCTATAAATAAAGGTCCCTTAATCCCTCTTGTTTTATCCTCTAGTATTTATATCAGATTTGCAATCTTTATATTTCCTTTTTATTTTAAACTCTGTGGACCACAACTACATAGAGGATTGAAAATGAGTGGTGAAGGAAAAAAAACAACTGTTCGTTTCAAATATTATTGCTTATACCAATATAATTGTGAACACACAAGTCAAGGTTGAAATGCGTGAACTACTGTAATTGCTTTAACCTCCTGATATTTTTACAGTTATTTTGAATTTAAAATTTCTAATGTTTTGCCTTAACAAAAACTGTTCTAGCCAACTGAGAACCATGTATGTAATTCTAAAAGAAAAAAAATGGAAATATATATTCTTTCCCCATATGTTCTCTAAGAAACTATATCCCTTGTTCACAGTCATAACTGATTCAATTTTTGTTTAAGCTTAACTTGTTTTAATCTCAGACATTTAGGGAACAAATAAAGTTTGATGCAAACTGACTTTGTAAGATGCAGTTGTGAGCTTTGAATTCTAATTGCATAGATATTCTGAGACAAAAGCATAACATTCTTTCAAAGGGTTAGCAAAATGGTGACAGAAAAAGAGTCTGGATTTCACTGGGGCTGTGACACTTGGTACCAGCCAAGGATCTGTCCGCAGACTTATCTGGACTTGCAAAATGTCCTTCATAAGGTGTCTCACCAGAATTTGTGTCCTGTTCTGTAATTTTATGTGAAGTTACAAGAACTTTATCGCTGATCGGAAACAGTTTTAAAGATAAAAAACAAAAGGAAAATAAATACTCTTTTTGAATTTAGAATAAAGGTTGATAGTGCAGTGAGGCAATAGTAATTGCTATTTTAATAGAGTTCTGGAAAGAAGAAAAATGGAAAAAAGATTGATTAGGTTAAAACCGCAGATGAAACAAATCTCTTCAGGATATTTCATGGAATGCTCTGAGGAATGCCAGAGGTCCCCATAAAGCTTTGTGACTGGGAAACAAAATAGAAGAGTTCACTCATTTTTTGCATGTGCACAGTAATTTGTATAGGGAGGAACGAGTGGAATATACCTTACTGTGCTTCATTAACCTTAAATATAACCTTAAAAACAGATGGCTGTCATTGCAGACAGCTCAGTGACAACATGTGGTCAATGTAGAGCAAGATTCAAAACTGAAAAGTACTGAAAGCAGGATAAAAGTAAGTTTCCGTATCAATCAATGAGGCTTTATCATCAGGAATATTTCAGTTCTGTTATCCGATCTCAAAGGGAGCCACGTCAGAAACAGGAAAAGACTAATTGGATTTAAGATGATTAAGAGCGTGGAAAGACTTCCATAAGTAGAAAGAATCTGATTTTCATTTGTGCTACTATGCTTTTTTTGCATGGAACGCATACTATTTATATCCACCTAAGCAACCATCCATTTATATTGGAAGAGGAAAACCATATTATAAATGAGAATTATTTGCATAACTGCAGGTCTTCTGGGGAGTGCAAGTAAGGGTTATATAAAAACAAAGTAGATTTACGGCAGTAATGTAAGATTAATACATATACCCTTTCTCCCGCAGAAAGTAACTACTGTCTCTTTCGGGTAGACTGTGTAATTGTTTTCAGAATCATGAAGTTTAAGCATCTGAACATGTTAGCTAAGGAGAAAGATGAGTTTTCTTCTCTCTGCTGAGGATTTTGGACAATTAGTCAAATACCAAGTCCTGACAGATGGATATAACATGTTACTTCCTATATGTTTGCCACTAATACTTCTTTTTCCATTCTGTCCAACGGGGGACACAGTTTGTAGCTGTCACTAGTTCAGATGTACACTTCCACAGCAAAGCAACAGCAGTGAAATCTCTCTCCTTTCAGATCTGGCATCTTTATGTCTTGGGAATCTGAAAAGGTCCCAGCTAACTGGAAGCGGATGGACATTGTTCTGATTTTCAAGGGCAAGAAGGAGAAGCCTGGAAACTAGAGGTCTGTCAGTCTCACTCCAGTGTCTGGAAATATCATGGAGCAGATTATTCTGGGAGGAATCGAAAAACACCTGAAAGACAACATTGCCACTGGTCACAGCCAGCACGGCTTCATGAGGGGAAAGTCCTGCTTAGCAAACCTGATTTCCCTTTATGACAAAGTAACCCACCTGGCTGACCAAGGGAAGCCAGTTGATATAATCTTTTTGGATTTCAGTAAAGCTTTCAATCCTGCCTCCCACAGGATCCTTCTGGACAAACTGTCCAGCACAGCTGGAGAAACACATCATGTGGTGGGTGAGCAATTGGCTCACGGGTTGAACAAAGAGGTTAATAGTGAATGGGGTGACTTCAGACTGGTGACCTGTCACTAGTGGGGTTCCACAGGGCTCCATCCTGGGCCCTGTGCTCTTCAACATCTTCATAAAAGACTTGGACTCAGGACTGGAAGGGACACTAAGCAAGTCTGCAGATGATACAAAACTGGGAGGAGCTGCTGACTCCCTGGAAGGCAGGGACGGCCCTCAGAGTGACCTCAACAAATTAAAGGGACTGGACAATCACCAAACCATATGAATTTCAAGGGAAAGTTCTGGATTCTGCATCTGGGATGGGGCAACCCTGGATGTACGTACAGACTGGGCAAGGAGATGTTGGAAAGCAGTGCCAGGGAAAGGGACCTGGGGGTCCTGGTCGATGGCAAGTTGAATCTGAGTCAGCAGAGCCCGGGCAGCCAGGAGGGCCAACCCTGTCCTGGGGGGCATCAGGCAAAGCATCGCCAGCCGGGCAAGAGAGGGGATTGTCCTGCTCTGCTCTGCACTGGGGCAGCATCACCTTGGATATTGTGTGCAATTTTGGGTGCCACAATATAAGAAAGACACTAAGCTATTAGAGAGTGCCCAAAGGAGAGCAATGAGGATGGTGAAGGGCCCTGAGGGGAAGCCATGTGAGGAGCAGCTGAGGGCACTGTTCAACCTGAAGAAGAGGAGACTGAGGGGAGACCTCACTGCAGTTACAACTTCCTTGTGAGTGGAAGAGGAGGGGCAGGCACTGAGGGAATGGCCTGAAGTTGTGTCAGGGGAGGTTTAGGTTGGACGTTAGGGAAAGGCTCTTCACCCAGAAGGTGGTTGGGCACTGGAACAGGCTCCCCAGAGCTGTGGTCACAGCACTAAGCCCAAAAGAGTTCAAGAAGGGTTTGGCTGATACTCTCAGGCACATGGTGTGATTCTTGAGGATGGTCCTGTGCAGGACCAGGAGTTGGATTCAGTGATCCTTGTAGGTCCCTTCCAACTCAGCATATTCTGTGATTCTGTGATCTTCTACTTTGGCTGTCGCTGTGGAGAGCACAGTCATTTTGAAGGGTTCCGATCCAAAAAATGCCTGCACTTTGTGTTGCCAGGCTCAGAACAGTACAGTGCCAGCCACGAGAGTCAAACTCTCTTCAACTTGAAACTAAACTCAGTAAGAAATTTACAGCAACAACTGCGGCAATTATATGGTCCTTTTGATCCGCATTTGCTAAAGTGTCAGCATCAGTTATTTATTTTATGGTTTTGGTTTACCGTGGGAAGTATTCGATAGCAATACCTCAGTAGCAACTAGGAAATAGCATCATACAAAGAAAATTCTTCTTCCACAACTTAATTCTACTGATTTCCAGGTTGTCTGGGAAGTCTAAGGACATACCAGGCTACTCTCGGGTTACAAAAAGTAAAGGAAGGGACTACAGTGGAAGAATATCTGGCAAAACATTTTCTCCAGATATAAAGAATGGAGCAGAAATTGAATGCAACAGCCATGAAGGCTTTCCTGGAACAGACTCTTCAAAGGGCACCACACTAGGACTGATACAGTTTGAGGTGCACACAGCTACTGGTTTCAGTATGTTCAATTTTGGTGCAGGTTAGAGTAACAAAACAATATGCACTTCCAGGATATTTTCCTTTCGTATTAACAGGTGAAATGCCCCAGGGATGATGAAGGGTACATTATCGGCAGCTTCATAGGGACTGAATTAGCATAAATTCTACTTAACGGTAATGTGCTATACAGTTCATTGGAGTTTAGCAAGGTGCTAATTGAGTGTGAAATTTTAGACTCTGTCCTTCAAATGTGAAGAAGAGCAAGGCATGCATTCTCCAGAAGATTTCTCAGGCAGAAGTTGGACATACATTTGCGGAAGAATGAAAGCCCAGGATGAGGGAGATGATGGGACTGCTACTCCTCCTTCCCAGCAATGCCAGTTGTCACCTCAACAGACCTTCCTCACCCCTATGTACTGAGGCCTTACACAAACACAGTATTTACAGGTAACAAAAATAAAAACAAAAAAAAAAAAAAAAAAAAAAAAAAAAAAAAAAACAAAAAAAAAAAAAAAGAGAAAGAGGAAAATTAAGAAAGGAACAGTCCCGATTTCTACACTCGCTCATGTCTTTCTGAATCTGCAGGACAACACTAAAGCCTATTTGGCTGCTAATGTTTTAAAACCTGCCCTGCATCTAGAGTTCCTAGTCACTATCAGAACAGGTCTAACACCAATATTCCCAAGAAGAAATAACAAAACCAGCTCCCTAAGAATGAATTCCTGAGGCCTTTGGGAACAAACTTGCACTGCGGCAGACCTCTGGGTACCTGCAGATGAAGAACAGCAGACAGACAAGCAGCTTCATGGGATGTGCATCCACCTTCCATGGCCTACTAGGCCTGCAGAAAAAGGAGAATCATTTTGTCTTAGGCATCCATTCAAGCTTACCTGAACTAACTTGTGAAACCCAGGGTTCCCAAAATTTTTGACAAGTTTTAATACAAACATTACGGTCTCCTCTCAGCAAGGAGAGACAGAGTAAGATTGGTAGTAAGTCCATGTATATACGTCTTTGTAAGTATGTATGTGTACCAGTGACAACTAGATATGCATGACCAATTACCAGAAAAAGGCATTCACTCTTAGACAAGGATCGAGAGTTTTAGCCCAACGGTTATTTTTTATAAATGTTCCCATTTCTAACCATTTATTTTCTAAACAAAATAGTTGTGTCAGTATTACCATCCTTAATCATCCACAGCATCACCACTACTTAATTCAGCTGCATTAGCATTTCTTCTTTATTTCTTTGCCTATAGACCTTTGACGTTATCATATGTAATTTCCCTTTTCTCAGTAAGTTTCCCAGCTCCCCCATCATCACCCTGTGTACACTGGCACGCGAAGAAAAAAACTAAAACCACCAAGAGAAAATAAGCACAGAACTCAGAAAACTGCCTACTAGGTCAAGCAGAAAAGGCAGGACAGGGATGGTGTAGCAGGCACAGGGATGGAAATTTATGGCAAAGCTCTGCTGAGGTCGCTCTGTGGGCTCTCAAGGAAAGCTGGGCTACATTTGGAGGCAAATAGTTCAGTATGCTGAGATGCGGCAGAATTTAGTGTCTGCATAAACAGACTGTCCCCTACACCTCTCCCTCTCACAAATCTCATTCTCAGAACAAGAGAACAGAAAAATAACCTCTACAATAGTAACAGAAATTCCTAGTTTATGTGCCACTACAAAAGTAACACAGTCCTGTGTTAACAAATTTGTTGATTCTAAAATATTCCTACTTTGTCATGTATTCTTCATGATGGCATTGAAGATTTCTTTGACAGAATCTTCTGTCTCACTTGATTGCCTTCCTAACTGTTTTCACATATATTTGTCCTGTGTTCATGGACAGCTAGAGTTGTACTTCAAAATTCCCTTGTTTCCACCTCCCACATAGTTCTCTTGCATCTTCAGTGCTTTTCCCACCCTCCCTCACAACAGCATTTTAACATAGGAAGTGCTTGTATAGCTCATCTCTGCCTTACTACTCCAATTATAACATTCTCTCATAATTCCTTCAAAACTCTTTTCCTCCTGCCAGTCTTTCTCTCATACTCCTTGGGGAAACCAAATTAAAATTTGGTATGTACTATGGAATTACTTCTGTGATAATTATTGACAATTCTTAAAAGTAACAATAGAGTAAAACTTCCTTCTTCTGAAATAGATCCCATAGGAAAAACAGTGACAGCAAATAAAAGAATGCCCACTTTCTGATGTGTGCATGGGAAGGAAGGTATCTGTCTTTGGAGCCTCGAACAGTTTTGAGCATATGCATGACATGGGCTGATAAGCTAGTGGATCGAGGTAAAGTGCTCTCCTGAAGTTAGGTTCCACTTGATTTCAGCAGCTGCTGTGCAAGGATGTTTATGATGAGCATTTTGAAACATCCTAGTAATTTCTATACAGTCCTTTAACATTATGTATGTACATGTAATAGTAGCTATATTAATAGAAAGGCAATATAAATACAAACACTGATGATTTTCCATTTGCTATTTCTTACACAATTCTGTGCCTCATGCTAATTCCATCACTATTTATGTCAGCATGAAATCTCAAAAAAATCTAGATATTTTACTTTATGTTTTGTCATGACATTGCAATATGTATATTCTTTTAAGTATTCTAAAATTTCAAGGGCAAATTCAAATTAGATTATCAAAAACTAGAACAGTCCTGGAGTTTTACTTCTTTTGTGTCCATTAAAAAAAAAAAAAACTTAGGAAAAATACATGTTTTTCAACAGGGATGCTTATCTAGAGATCAAGCAAGTAAAGGAATAAAAGAAAGACCTTACTGTATCTGCAAGAAATGGAGTTGGGAACAGGTAAATAAACGGCCATCACTAACATTTTACTAAATGGAAACAGGGCTAGGAAACTACAAAATGAGTCTCTATCTAAGATCAAGCACTAACAGACTCTTTTCCTTACTCCCTCTCATATTGTTACTGCACAACACCAACAAGGTGGTGGCCTTGGGCACCAAGAAGGAATAAGGAAACTTGGATTAAGTACAGAACAATTGGGGGAAATTATTAAATTAACATTAAGCATTCTCATTATTCCATTCCAGACTTCACTGAAATTGAATGACTGTTATTCCTCACTCTGGTATGCACACCTTCAACCACAGGAATCATGAAATAGAACAACAGCCTTTGATTGTGAAAATATGATTTATGTATTTGGCATTTTCAAGGAATTCATTCTGTTACTTTCTGTCTCCCTTTGATGATACTCAGTTTCATTACTAGAAAGAGCATGTTATCATTAGAACAAAGCATCCTGCATTTCTTGCATATTCATCCACAAAAGGCTTGAATTCTTGGCACCCTTCTCATGTTTGTATACACTGCAAGCTGGAAGGAGTTTACAACCATGAGACATAAAACAAATAAAACAAATGCGCTAGTTATGCTGGGATTACACTAAATGCCAAAGTACCTTTACCATCAGGCACAGAACTGCCGGGTTGACAACAGGAAATGAGCTCGTTATTATACAGTGTGAGTTAAACCAGTACTGTTATCATTCAACTTTGTAGAGGATTCCACTGATTTTGCAAGCCTTTTTACACCCGTAACATTTTAAAGTAGAACAAATCAGGTGCCTCCTGAGTACACACAGAATCCACACAAAGACAGAAACATGCCATTTATTTGAGCAGAAAGCTAAAAAAGATGGAATTCATTAGATAATTATAATCCATTAAGATTTCACTGTTCTATAAATTGTCAGCTTCCTGAGCAACAACCACAGTCAGAGGCTGCCCTGACACCCAGATGAAGATTTGCTACTTTACTATTTTTGCTGCTCTTCACTAAACTGTCACTAAAAGCTTGCTCCTAGTTAGACACATGCAAGCACAAAAACCCCAGTGAACTTCCCTAGGAGAGAATGAGCCTCACTGTGTTCTTGAACAACAACTCTGCTTTAAAGTTTTTCTCCTGAGCAGAAATGTTTGTGAAGCAGTCATAAAGAACAGTTTGCTAAACATGTGACACTTTGCTGAAGCTTCCTGTTATATCTTGTGAAAAGCACCTAGAAAGCTAAGTGTACAGCAGACATCATTTTTATGTAACAAAACTAGAGGGGTTCATTTTGGAGAAGCTGTGTGCATATGTGACATGTTCACACTGAACATGGAGCTTGACAGTGCCGGGCCCTAAAAATAGCACCTGGTTATCCTTGTTCCCATCAGCAACCCCAACCCCATCTCTATTCTGTCATTTGGTGCATCAATCTGGCACCTCCGTCTCCTCCAGAAGAGATAAGAACAGTGGTACCCTGAGGTACCTTGTTTTAGTAGAGGTAAGATGTTTGCATCTGCTGCAAGCACACATTTTAAACTATCTCCCTGCCCCTCAGCAGGCAGTTATCATGTTGTTTTGGCAGCAGGAAGGAATCTGTGGTTTTTCTTGAATGTTGCTCTTCTTTATTTAAACTACCAGAAATAAAGCAAAAATGACAGAATGCTCTGTCTATAAATAATCATTCCGGTGTACAGTTATATTAGGAGGTAACTCAGATGGCATGATAACGCCTAACAGGCTAATCTTAGACCTGTAATGCCCTAAGATGAAAATAACTAGGCTAAGAATAACTGACCCAGAGGAGTCAGCCTGTTAAAGAGATCCACAGAACAGGGCATTTTAGATTTTCATGCTTTTAACAGTAATATCTGCCAATTAGTTTCTCCCTGATATTTTGGATTGTACACAACATATAAAAACTCTACCCCCAACAGCAATTGAGAAAGGTTAAAATGCAACAACACCGGAGACCTCCCCCATCATCTACACCAAAACCTGAAATGAGTGTCTATATACACATACTTTGTAGGCTGTCTATCTATTCTGTTTTCTCACACATTTTGCTTTCTCTGCAAAGACTGTGCAGAAGAAAGGGACTGGGCAGTTGGTACAGAAACACAGGTCTAATTAAAGCTTTGGCAGCAGGATGAGTTACAAGCATTCCTCTTATTAGTGTAAACCTTAATGAACTAAATGGAGTCCATATACAGTTTTACAGGACAGAAGACTCTGGCTGAGACTGCGTGTTTGAGTGCAGGGCAAACCTATACGTATTATAAAGATGGAACAGCTGAAGTAATAAACGGCTGAAGTAAAAACCTCTTTTCCTGTAAAGAGATTTAGCTCAGCACACTAGAGAGGGAAGCTAGTGTCTAGTGCCAGCACTCTAGAACCTCTGTACTGAATGCAGGGTTTAATGGTCTCTGGAAAGATGCTGAAAGGGGTTTTGAAGTGAAGTTCTGCATACTTTTTTATTTACTTCCCAGCTTTTGTAACTTGCTATTCTTGTCAATCTTGTACTTTGAAATTCTTATTCCAGGCTTTTCCCACAACCTATAAATATACCTTGTAGTATAAAGCAAGGCTGTCAGGTAATCACATGGTTTCAGTAGCTGGGAGTTGAATAAAGAAAAAGAAAGAAAGGGAATGTTACAGTGTTGGTTGTTACAACATTAGACACACAAAACTGGCAACATTGGTCTGTAATCAATGTCCTCTCAATAATGCAAAGCAGAAAAAGCAGCTTTATCCCATTTTTATCAAATTTTTGTTCAACTGAATTCATAATTATATTGCTGGGCAGAGCATCTACCCAAAATCAGTAAGATTTTAACCACATAAGACCTGCAGGTCTGTGTTCCCTGTTTCTTCTCATTGTATTAATTGTATAGGGCTAAGGCCTTGCTCTTCCCTAACAATTAATTCAAACACTTCAGATACTACTATGAAGCACTAGATTTTTTTGTACCTAGCCTTTACAAGGGACACTGAAAATGGACCTCCAGCTATTATCCAGAAGTTCCCTGTACTGAATTTCCACACTCAATTTTTTCATTACTCTGAAAAGAATCACAAAGCAAACGCTCAGCATATCTATTCTCACCCTCTCTGCTTTCTCTGATATGCAACATCTTGCATCTGTAAGAAGTTTATGTTATCTGTTTCACATATGCAAATATGTCAATATTTTTGTTAATATCAGAGCGAAACTTTAAATAAGGCTACTTTCTGCAGGTTCTCCACAGGAACAGGTGAGAAGGTGACATTTTGGTTGGCCAGAAAAAACAGGAGAGCAAATATGAAAGAATTTTCCCTGAAGGCAATACAAATCCATGTGCAGAATAAATCATGTGTATGCAAGGTCACGCAGACACATGATAGATACAACACACAAGACAAAATCTGTACACTGGGGTTTGCTGAGGGAAAATAGCTCTTAAGGACCTGTCAACCCATGTACAACATGAGGGGTGTAGCATTGATTCTGTCATCTATATTCCAATGACACAGCTTGAATTTCCTGACTGGTGCAGAGAAAAAAGTACTCTACATTCACTTACTACACTTGTGAAAGTGCAGGTGTTGTACAAATCTGTAGGTAGATAAAGTCAATCAAATTAATCATTCTGAATCATTATATTCCCTTTAGAATAGTTTTGCTCTATTGATTCCCAAGCCTGACAGGTATCATTTTCTGGATTTCACTGAAGGGTTAGCTGACGTAAGCAGGATCATGTAAGTTGCTCAGGTCACCTGTCAGCCCGCTGACAAGCCAAGCTTTAAGCTCACCATCTCCTTGAACTCTTGATTTTTCAACACAACAGCTCTGGGCAGGAAACAGAGGATGCCTTATCCAATAAAAGCCAAGATGGAATTCAGGCAGGCCACTGCAAGGCTGTAAGTCAAGATATGGCCAGTGGAGCAAAATTAGCAACCTTACCCTTTGGAAAAACAGCACAGTATATTAAACCACCAGAAGTTAATGAAGTTGGCATTACTTCTTTAAGTTCCACATCCACATATACCATGGCTGGGTAGATTCTTCCCTCTTCTTCACACAACTGCCATCTATTTGAAAAATGTAGCCCTGCAGTGGTTATTTATTAACTATGTTTTAAAGAGTGTTCTTCCCACTGACTGTGCTGAACCAAATGGTTTTTTTCAAGGACTCTGACCTGTATTGTGGTAAGATCAGAGGCCTGCTGAATGTTAGGGTCCACTGTGGCATTACACACACATGGAAGTTGAAGGGTTTTTTTGTAAAATAAAAGGGACAGCATAGATAAATAGCAATTCCAGCTAAATAAAAGGTCTTGGATTCCAGATTTATTTTTTAAATTGTGAAACTAAGATAATTATGGTATCAAACAAGATTACATCAGCATCATTTTCTTAAATAAAGATGCACAGTACTTGCTGCTGCATTTTAGGGCAACTGTACCATATGGGAGAACCTAGTTCAGTCTTCTCAAGATAAAGCTGAAACTGCTCTCTGCAGTAAGGTGTAGGTGTCTGCAAATTACATAGCTTCTTGAGTCAGCACCGATCTAGATTGCTCCATTCATAATTAGACTTTTGATTGGTACCTATCCAGATCATCTCATTCACAGTATGACTTACAAGCAGGGATAGAGATAGACAGGGAAAGCAGTAATTGAGGGAATACCAGGAGAGCTGTTTCACATGACAGAAGTATTTCCTATGTCTGCTATTGTCAGAACGTTCTTACGCATTCTGCTTTGCAAATACGCATTCACTGAACCTGTCCTCTCTAGAGATCACTCCAGCCCAGTTTAAAATCACAGTTGCATAATATATGTGCTTTGCATCTGGATACCAGCAAACCTAAAAATCACTGACTGCTTTAAGTTATTCTTGAAGTCTTTGAAGCAAGCACATCAAGGGTAAAAACTGCAAATGTTCTTTTCTTAAATACGTGCAACTTTTTAACCTAAGAGTCACATACACGTAAGTGAAGATAACTTTAAAGTAAGGACACTGTGATAAGCAAAATTCAAATGCCTGATTCTAGCTACTGCAAACACCAGTGCATATCACACCCTGACTATTTCTTTCTTCCCTATATGCAGCATAAAGGGAGACAATACCTGATAAGTTCCCAGGCCTGATACTGCAAGACTCTGAACTTGAGGGAGGAGAAGGTAATCAGGAACAGCACCAGGCTTTGTGGTTTCACATGACACGAACTGAACTGAAGACTATGAACAATGTCAACTACTTGCAGTCTAGTTGTGTATTTTAAAGGCCAACTGAAACACAGAAAAATTTGTCTTGTATAGAATATATATGCTTAAACATCTTTTACCTAGATAATGTTCTTTATTAAGGTTTTAGATTTAAGTCTAAGAAACCCCTCTATTGTACTTGGCACTACAGAGGAAATTGTATATGTTTAGTAGTACCTAATGTACTATCAGATAAAAATCAACAGTTACATGATACTCTTATCTCCGGTGAAGAAAAGCAGGGCTATAAACTTACAAAAAATACTTCCTTTTCTTGAGTTTCAAATGAAAAAATTGCTGTTACTCATGCAAAATTAGTTGGTAGTTACAAGGCAGCACACTAAGATAAAAATCCCAGATTGTTACTTGTGTACAGTTAACCTCAATGTGACATAGTACTAAGAAAAACAAACCAGAAAAACCCCAACAGGAGGGAGAGGAAGCAGTCAGTCTTATCTCTGACCAATACAAAAGCGCTGGACACCTGTGGAGCTGTTCAGGAAAACTAAGGAAAAAGTAATAAAGAAAAGGAATAATTCTTGAACAAGAGGTTGACATGTACAGGGCTTTCCAGAAATGTAACACATTGAGAGAAACTTTTGCTTTTACCCACTGCCATTGCTAGAGCTTCGTTGTTCATACTTATAAACATATCTTCACCTGATTTTTGTCCTTCACAAAAGAACTGTAACTAATCTAAAATTGTACGTAAGAAAGGAACACAAGTAGAACTTTAAGCTCTTTTTCTGTAAAGTAGGAAAATAAACAGGTTTTTTCAAAAACAAACAAAGATAGTCTCAACAAGTGTACCAGAACAGGTAACACGTGAAGCACGGTGTGGTCTAAACACATAATTATTTTTAAAAATTGAGAACAGTGCAGTTTTGTGAAAGAAGAAACAGAAATAGAAAAGAAAAAGAGAGAAAAGAAAAAAAAGGCAAGAAGAAAATAGCAGAGGAGAAGAAAAAAAGAGGAGTATAAACTATGACTAAAGTACTTGTAAACAATTCACCCTGCATTCTGCATATGGGTCCTTTATAAAGGTAACTTTATGAAGAACAAAGTCAGAAACCCAGGTTTAAAAAGAGTTTCACCCCAATAAAAACAGAACTGAAATTCACAGAGTTTAGGAGAGAATAGGCAAGAGTAGCCTGAAATTTTGACTTTTTTTAGCCTGTCTAAATTGATATCTTAGCTGAATTGCAACAATTCTTCCAACTTAATTCATCCTCAGTACATCATTTGCAGGTCTCAAACACAGCTAACAAAGGAAATACAACAGTAGCTTCAAACACATGAGGAAACATCCAGTGTTCTTTCAGAGTAGCTTTGAAATACCTTCATTAAGTAACACATCCAATTTACATCTCAGTGAATCATTACATATAACTACCATAGCCAGGTTAACAAACATTTTTAAAGTAACAAAATAAGCCATGCAGTTTAAAGACATTTTAAAGTAACACTGTATTAAAAAAGGATTGGTATTGAAGTCCCTTCATACGCAAACTAGGGAAAAGAAAACTCACAGGAAGAGCAAATCCTGTTTACAATAGACATATGATTAGAATTGCCTATGAGGGGCTCTAAGTGCAGCCTCCTGACAAGGTCTGTCTGGAAGCCTCTCCCTGTGAATAAGCCTGTACCATGAGCCCATTTTGCAACCACGCAACAGAACAAACAAGGAAACCCCAACTAGATTTCAGTTGTGAACATTTTGCTCTGTCTGGAAAGCAGCAGAACAAAGGAGACAAACTCCCTTCAAAAGCAGCAGCTGCTATCTAAAATACTACCAGAACTATTTAACAACAACTTACATAAAGCCCACAAAAGCAAAGTCACTTCTTTAAAGGAAGGGTGTTTTCTTGTCATGTCAGGATGTATTTCACCGGTCAGCCACTGTAGACTAAGGCACGGAGCTGTCTCTTACCTGAGCTGATCATACTGTGCATTCTTTGCTGAGCCAAGAGCTGTTCACGTCCAGAAACTCCATCTGAGGAAAAACACGAGTCGCTCTCGTAAATTGTCTGCAGCATATTCCAACTGGTCTGCACTTCAGCTACACAAGAGATTCATCACTGCACTTGCACATGGGCGTCGGGCACGACCCTCTGCGGTCCTACCTCCTCCAGCGAGGGTTGTAAGATAACACGCTTCGGCAATTAGCAGTGTTTTAGCCTTTGCACAAGTATCTGTGAGGAGAGGGGGGAAAACCCCAAATACCGCTGGCGGCAGCCCCCGCCCGCAGAAGGGAGCCGTGAGCGTGCGGGCTCTGTGCGCTGCCCACTCGGAGCAGCTGCGTTGGGGCAGCCGGCTGCAGGTGGAAGAAATGAAGAATTATCTCTGCTCTCTGGGCTTCCTGGCGGCGGGAGGTGGGGGGGACGCGACTGCCTCTAACAAACCATCAAAGCGAATAAGCCACCTTTCCGGGGACCAGGAGCCCCGGGGGGGGATTAATCTGAATGGCCCTAGGCTAGAGCCGCGTTGCTGTGCCCTCGCCCCTCTCCTCTCTCGGCCGCCGGTCCTTCGGCCAGGCGGCTGGGCGAAGTTGGCGGGAGCAGCAGCGATAACTCATTTGCATTTGAATTGACACCCTCGTGGCACAGCGGCGGCAGAAATAGAACAATGGCCGGCCTGAGCCAAAAATAGGTCAAGCATGGCCGGGTGATTGGAGCCTGCATTAATGCGTTTAAAAATACCACAGCAAACACAGCTGTCCAGTCTCTGTCTTTCAAAGGGCCGCCCGTCCTCTCTCCAACGCTCGGCCTCGAGCACATTAACCCCTTCCCGCTGCCCAGCCCGTTTCAGTGGGGAGACCCCAGGGAGGGAGGCAGGGGGGGCAGGAGCGGGACAGGAACGCTCCTCGCCCGGCACTCGCGCCCCTCTCCCTCCTCACCCTCCCCCGGGGAGTGTTTTGTGAACAGCGAGCAAAACGCCACGGCCTCTGTCTGCATCGATCCTAAAATAACGCTGGGAGGTTTTGCTGGCGATGTGGTTTGTGCCTCGCCCACGCGCAGCCATCCTGCTGTTCTATTTTTGCTGCCCGTTTCTCTGGCTACGCCAGCGTTGGCTTTGGCAGCGGAGCCAGGCGGCTCCCGCTCCTGCAGGACCTGCCGCCGGAGCGGCGATTGCTGCAGCTAATCGGGTTCGGGGAGTGGAAGCCGGGGGCAGATGGCAACGTGGAACCGGGTTTTGTGCGTGCAGTTATAAGCAGCCTTTCCCTTTTTAGCATCCTTTATCTAATTCTTACAGCAAGTGACCAGTTGTGGCACAGCATGTTAGACACGTTCCACCGGCTATCTACTATTTGGTTGACTTGCTAAAATTTGGAAAGAGACTGAGCAGCTCACACTAATTTTTAGAAACAGTAGGCATCTTTTTTAGAAACGCATGGCATCTTTTCCAGTTCTACAAGATGATGTAGTTTCAGAAGAGCAGCGTTTGACAGGGTATCAGACAACAGCACCATGCTCCTCTGTGGTTTGGCAGGTTTCACGCATACGTGAAGTTCATTTTTCAAAATGGTATTTCAGAAGTTGTGTGTCTCATTTGCTGATTAATAGACCCACACATAGACAACTTTCATTTCACTGTTAGAGAGAGTAGTTTACTTCTCTGGGTCCTGCTCTGCCTTCCAGCGCTTTTTACACAGGTGACTGAAGCCTGTTGCTACCTACATATAATGCGGCAACTTGACTACTCATCTACCAAAATCACACGTCCCCCTCAATGTCACTGCTCTACAGGCGCAACAATGGCCACTAGGATGTGATTCTTCACTGTAATCAAGAAGCCAACACAGAGGTCCTCTTGGATCTTTCTGGAAATCCACCAAATTCTCAATTATTGACATAAGTTTTTGCTCCTGAGGACACAAGAATCTACCCATTATTTGAGCCTTGGTTCTGCCTTTTAACATATGTGATAGATCATAGCCAAGGGCAGTATATTTTTTTATATACTTCTCACAATTGTATTACCAAAGGAAAAATTCACAATACCAAAATACTGTGACACTCATAGGATGGTTGGTACTTGATGGGACCTGGGAGGTCTGTGGCTCAAGTCTCCCCCATCACCGCAAACCTTTGCTTCCTCCAAATGAGCTGGTCCTTCTGAGAGTTAGGATCTGTCCCAGATGGACAGACGGAGACCACAGCAGCTGGCAGCAGCAGGGGTTTTCCCTGCAGGATCCTCAAGTTAGCACCTATCGCTGCTCGCCACCCTGTTTTCCTTGCCCTCTCTCTTCCCTCTCCCCGTTTTCCCCGGGAGCACTGCTCCTGGAGAAGCAGGGAAGCTTTGCAGGTGGTGTCTACCCTGCTCTCCAAAGGGGCACAGGCCTGAGCAGGGGCAGTGGCAGCACAGTGACAGGGGGGTGTTACAGTGCAAGACCGCAGATGAGCATAACACATACCAACGCATCATAAACGTTTTCTCTGGAAAATAAAAATACTCAAATGTTTTGTGGGAAATATGTGCCATTTTCACCACACAGGGCAGAAGTTTAACATAGTGCAAGGGGATCACCAGTAAAAACAGAACTCTAATGCAGAAAAAGCTTTTTAAAGAAAGAAGCAAATAAGTGGAATTGCTTTTGCCCTTCAGCTGACAAGAACATGACGCTGTTTGGTGATTCAGTGCCTCAAAATAATCAAGTTTCATATTACAGGGGAACACTGGAGGAATAAGTTAAGAACATGGAAAATGGTGGACTGTGGGATCCGGTTATAAGGGACTCATGCATGTTTATAACTTCTTGTATATGCAGCTGCATTTTTAAAGATAGCCTTCACCGCTCTAAATTACTTCAGATACTTCAGTAACTAAATAAAAGCAAACCATATTCAAGAGTAGGAAATGTACATATAGATATTTAGCTGCAAGTATTCTTAATTCTGGCGTACATATTTTAAACTGACAGACACATAAACTGTCCTATGTTAGTTAAGTCACAGACCATAATAAGTACAGAATTATGCTGTACATTTTCTATGATATATAAAAGCTATATCAAAGTATTTTATTTATAAAGTCAGTCACCACAAAGGTAGGGCTTTTACAACCTGAATTCTTCTGATTTGCTTTGACATATTATGGGCCTGCTTTGGTACATGCTTAGCTTTAAAACGTGTGTAAATCCATTTCTTTTCAACATAACATTTAAGCACATGCTCAAATTCTATTGATTGCAATAGAATTTAAGCACATAGTTAAACACTTTGCTGACTCAGCGCCGACTTTAACTGTATGATCACGTGAATTTAAAGAGCTCCTTAGGAGTCCCACAGGGGAAGGATAACGGGTTCATGCCTGAAGAAAATCTGGTTTTTATTCTTAAAGCTATGGATGTTATAAGGTGACATTTTCATACAGGAACAAGGGTTTTTTTCTGATTTTTCAAATGTATTTCCTCAACTTGGAGAAATTTAATGACACTGGTGGTAAGAGTAAACTGCTGAAATGATTTAGTGCTGCTGAGGTGACTCTAAATGCAATCAGCAACTTTACAGAATATGTAAGGCATGTTAGTAGCACTAAGATCTCATTACTGTGTTTTCACAATGTGTTTCTCTTATTTTCCCTCTGAGTTGTTAAAAACAAATAAATATCAGGAAATTAAATCTGGAAACCACATTACTGCAACATTAAGAAATTAAGCCCTCAAATTAGAGTTAAGACTTCTATTGCATTATTAACTCGGTAACATTATAATTAAGTAAAACTTTTTTTTTTTTTTTAAATTTTATTTTTTACTTTCCTTTCAAAGTACAAACAGTATATTACTGGTTGTTTTTAGTATATCCCATTTCTCACTCAGGTTATTCTGGAGAATAGCCTCCATTAATATTAATACTTGTTTTCAACTTTTGTCATGTTCGTACTTGTAAATGAGTACTTGCATAGATTTTTTTTTGTCACAATGCTCAATTGTATCACGTAACTATTACACACAGATTAAATAAAGAGATATTTTCTAACTTCTAGTCGTATGCTTAAATGAGGACACGGCACTCTTGCAGATATCCCACTCAACCTTCCTTCAGTCCTTTTTTCATTTGGCAAGTGAAAAGGCAGCAAGACATAACATGAATCAATATCAAACGATTCATAAACAAGTGGGAGCTAAATTAATGTTGCATGGGTAGTATTAAATTTGGCCTATTTTAGTACTGAATGTTTGAGTTCTAATCTTTGCAGCCTACAGAGCTCCTAACTATTTTTGTATATCTAATCACTGGGATTAAAAAAAAAAAAATTAACTATTGTATAGAACAGATGTTTCTGTAGCCACAGTTCATTAGATACCATTAGTACCACGTGAAACTCAAAACATCCAGCATAAATTACTACAGCTTACACTAGAGGATTAACTATGTTAACGAACAGCAAAAGACTATTACCACAGAGAAGCAGATGGTTTGGGATCAGTAAGAAATCAGGGGAGATGCTGTACTGGTCTGGTCCTGCTCCCTCTTGGAACTAAGGAGTTGTATTCCAAGTCCCTGGAGAAGTTAAAATGGATCACTTAATCCACATGCTCTGGTTTGAAATACGTAGTGCATGGATACTCAGACCAATTTTCTGTGTAGCAAGTCGTGGTGTTGCCTGTGCAGGAATACATGTTGCTTTTCTTTGCAGTGCTGTGAAACCACATGATGGACATTTTTCCAGTGAAGAGAAAACTGCAGTTGTAATGTTTAAGCTCAATTCAAGCTTCCAAGGAATTTTCTGGGACAAAGAAAAGCATATGTGTAGTTTTAGGGGATTTTGTGACAAACAATGGGAGAATAAAACTTTACAAAGTTTTGAGGATAAGAAGCACTATACTAGATAAATGTATGGATCTCTTATCATCTCTCATAAAAAGAATACAGAGTGCCTTGCATCTTTCTCATGCAAATTAGCTCAGAGGTTTTGTAACTAGTTGATGACATAACTTCTTTCTCCTCTTAAAATATGACTTTTTGTTCATGTAAATAAGTCTCCTAGAAATTAATTGTCAGATTCAGGACAACACCTCAACAAAACATAGATTATAAGCACAAGGCTTAAGTTAAGCGGATGTTTAAGGGCTACATAAATTCAAAGGTTCTTCTCGGAATAAAAAAGCTCAAGGAATAAAAAAACCCAAACACCAATGAAGAACTATGAAATAAATAAATATTTATGTTAGGAAATACATACACAATTCATTTATTCTGCTGACAGAGTTGTTTATCAGATTGGAACTAAAATATCCTTCTTTTGTGGTAAGACTGAGGTAAATTTCATATAAACAATGCAAGCCATGCAGCCAAAACCAACATCAGATATTGACAAATAAATGCCTCAGACCAGCAAAGTACTTTGTCCCTTTTATGCCATTAATGAGGCAAGTAGAGACATGAGCAATATGAGATTTACTGGCTTTTCCATGCCCACCTTTCTTAGAGAGACATTAGTGTGTATGTGTGCTGTGCCTGCTGTGTCTGGCTACACCAGGCACACCTGGGTGGACATGAATGAAGAAGGAATCCTAGAGCACGTAACAGCTGGCAACATGTTCAGCATCCTCCAGGCATTTTAAGCTTGTTGCACATCTACTAAGCAAATAATTTGTACATCCATGCAGGGTTTTGCACAGTATCTCCTGATGCTGGGTAGTCTGACAGGTCAGATCAACCTGGTCACTGTTCCTGGACAACAGACTACTAAGTCCCTGTGGCTGGAAAACCAATAGCAACACCATCTCTAGCTTGTAATATATGCTTGGGTTTAAGTGTTTTTTTTGGATTTAAGACAAGAAATGTAGGCCATGCTTGCTGTCTGGAGAACTGAACTGTGAAAACCAATGGCCATGCAAAGGATTTAGGATCACAGCAGACATCAGCCAACCAAACACAAGATCCTAGGATTACACCAAGACCAAATAGGCTACTAAAATCCTTGGATATATAACATGTTTATACTGAGTAACAATAGTGAGGTGCTCTGCATGCACCAAAGAGAATCATCCTGGAATACTGCAACTTGTTCCAGTATAAATACTTGGAAAAGAATGCTGAAAAACTGAGGATGTCTAGACGTGCCACACGTGTAAAATAGGTTTGGAAAACCATTTAAAACTGGAAACTCAGATCTGTGATACTAAGTTTACTGAAGTTCAGGGTGGCTTGGCACTAGCTATAACACACAGGACAAGCTGTCCAGTGGTGTAGTAAAATGGTCTTTCTTTTAAGAAACAAGGCTTTACGAAAAATCCATCCATTAGAAAAATTCAAGCCAAAGGTGGACACGCATTTTAAACACACTTCAACCACTGAAGCAACTTACAAAAGAGCTTTAGTCAATATTGACATGTCTCTGAAAAGAAAGCTCTAACACATCTGTATGGCAAACTTAAGGCAGGTTTTGCTGTAAATCTCCATGACATGACCCTTGACAGATCAGATCTGGTCATCATGGGAGAAGAATCATGGAATTGTTTAAGTTGGAAAAGACCTCTAAGACCATCAAGTCCAATCATGAATGCAGCACTGCTAAGTCTACCAGCAAATTCTCACTTTGGATACCTTCAAAGCTAATAAGAACTAGTAAGTATTGCTTAATTGATAGAATAATAAAAACTAACTAGAATAATTATTCCTACATCAGAAATATTTTTCTTCTTTTAAATCACCCTCTCCTGAAAAGCAGATGTATGGTCTTGTTTTGGTTTTTAATCCAAACTATGTTTATTTTCCTATGATACTAGATAATTTTTCACAAGAACAGAACAATGGAGTGCACTGTAAATAACCTGAGGAAAAAAAAGTCTTTGGGGAAAAAAACCACAAAGTGTTTGCTTTCTCTTGCTATTAAAAGCTGTCCTTTTACATAAAATAATTAGATTTCAAAAGTAAGATCTTTCTAAATTCAGGCTTGGATTCACGTAACATGTTACAACCAGCCTATAAAGCTATAGTAGATTTAGAGCAGATTTATAGTAAATTGATACCAATGTAGATTGGGACAAATGCTTCGTTAAGTTTTGAAGCAAGTAAGATTTTTTTAAATATCAAAAAATATTAATATATAGTCAGAGAACTGCCACGAGAAGCCACTGGAAGCTTGGCCAGGAAAAAAAAAAAAGCGTGGGCCAAGGAATGGACCTGAGATGCCAGACCACGTACAGGGCTGTGGGCACACACTAGTCCCTCCCACTGTTCTGCCTGCTTGGGTCTCCTTCCTCTCCCAGCATCTTCACCCCTCACAGGAGACCATTCAAGAACACGAGGCACAGCGTTACATGCACTAACATGCCTCTGAGAGCAATAACAAATTGACCACTGCTGCGCTATGAAAAGGTCATATCTCATCCTGGTCAATAATCTTGTTACGAAACCACACAAAACCCTCATGGTTAGCTGGACCAGGATGGCAGCAATCCTCTCTTGGTTGTTTTTTAAAATGTTGCAGTGAACCCAGATCTAGTTTTCATCTAATTTTCTTCACCCGCTTGAATTCTGATAAGGAACAGATCTGCAACCCAAAATGTAATCAATATACATCAGCTTGTGAGCTGGTTTTACTGTGCTGGTGAATCTGGGGCAATTTTCAAAGGATGAAACTGTGACTTCAGTGGATAAACTGTATGTATTTTGCCTGACTTCAATAGAATGAGCATTTCTGTTGAGGAGCAATATGATCTTAATTTTCTTTGTATAAGCAACAAATTTATAGACTGGAAAAGAGAAAAAAAAATCAAAGTACAATTGAAAGCAATGTTTCATAACTCTGACAGGAGCATTAAAAAACATTTCAAGTAAATATAACGTCTCTCTTTAGCTAAGCAAACCAGCTTGAAAATCCTAATACAGATACTTACTGCAACTAAAAATACCTTTCCAATATACTATGATACTGCCAAAAAATGTCACAAACTTGACTTTTGTAAATACAAGCATCCAGCTGGTATTCCTAAGGCCAGACCAGCTCTGAGAAGGCTTTTATCCAACCTTCAAGCTGATTTAGCCAAACGATGCAATGTTCAGTTTGCTCGGGAGTCTGTCCCATAGAAGGGATGGAAAAAATGAGAGGGAAGCTACAGCAAAGGCCCAGCAAAGGCCCACCTCAGCAGGCAGATGTGGGCAGCTGCAGCTGCTGCTTCCGCATGTCCCTCATCTGCCCCATCTCTGGCACCATGTAGCAAGAGGCAGGCGCTCAAGTTCTCTAGGACAAAGGGACAAGGCTGATCCCAAAGCCCTACAGTTTCCTAGGATGAGAAATATTCACAAGAAATTTGCCAGATTGTTTTGACCCTCAACCACTTTGCAATGGCTAAAAAATTGCACAAGTTAAAATTGATAATTTGCATTAAAAGCATAGAGAAACAGGAAGATAGTACATTGAATCCATGTTCAGACAACACTCCCATTCTAATCAACTCCAATCAGATATATTTATATCTTGCAAAGAATCTGGGAGGGGAAAAGCTCTTATATTAACTTCAATTCTAATTGCTGCTGGGAAAGGACAGTCAAAAAGTGAATAAATGAAAAGCAACTTGCTAATGCTGGAATCCCAGTGCCACAAGCAAAGAAGACAGACTATTTTAGATGAGCTTAAGCTTCTGACTGTGCAAAATGTAGGATCAAACTTGGGCTCAGGGCCTGTTCTAAAAATAGCATAGCTCTATTGCAGTCATCTACACAGTTCATACTCTGTTGATTGGTATTCAAGAGAACAGGATGGCAGGATAGGTGATAATGGCAGGAAAACAACACCTTTCAGTCAACAAATCAGAGGATCTGCACTATCACAAGCCAGGTTTCACATATGTCATCAGTCACAGATGGACTGGTCTGTGTATGCTATGATTGCACTTCATTCCCCTTGTTAAAGCACTTGCCAACAAAATAAACTGCTAAAAACATTTCCTTGAGATTTGGATTATTTTTTTTATTATTTGAAATCTGAATATAATCCAAATAAAGTGTTATGATTACTCTATGAGAAATACAAGTGCATTTGCAGCAGCCCACAAAATAATGCTGTACATGGGGTAAGTGGCGGTTTTGGCTAAAAATTAGACAGTTCAAGGTAGCAGATATCACCCATGGACTGTGTCCACAGGAATGAATAAATAAATCACAACCTAGATTATCTTAAACTTCAATTGTATTCTCCATCTTCTCTCCTTACCTCTGCCAGAATTCCAGAAAAAGAGAAAAGCTATAAAGGTGGAGACAGAAAACCTGGACAACTGAAAAGTGCACATACAGTTTGCAAATGGTTTATTTACCATGACTGAGGAAGCTTTCTACATCTCAGAAGACAAAGGATGATAACTAAAGCCATGAGACTGGTTTTGTGTTGTCTGATAAAGGGGTGCAGCAAAACTGGGCACCGCCTTAACTAAAAATAGATGTGCTGAAATAATAGGGCTGAAAAAAAACCCCATATAAGTAAATGACCAGTGTTATGAAACAGGTTTAAGTTTGGTGAAGCTTTATTTTTTCTTTTAATTGCCACTAAGAATGCTTCCAAAAATAACATCCTCATGTTTGGTAATATTAATTTGCTTACCATTCTAAAGAAATACTTGTCTCCATTTTTGGACTATACACAAATGTGACAACCTTTGTGGTGGGTCTGGCTGAGCCAGAATTTGTTTCCCCGTAGGAGCCCTCGCTGTGCTCTGCATTGGTGTTGATAACACACCCATATTTTGGCTACCACTGAGCACAGCACTCACTGTTCAGTCAAGGGCAAGATCCTGGGAGGGGACACAAATGGGCCATCTGACCCAAACTGACCAAGGGAATATTCCATACCATATGACGTCAACCCAGATATAAAAGCTGGGACAAGAAGCAGGGGGTGGGGGGGGGCACTCATTGTCTCCGATGGCTGCCTGCTAACATCTGACACGCGTAGGGGCCCTGCTTCCCAGAGACGTGGCCAACCATCGCTGCACATTGGTAGTAGAGATTAGTTGCTGCTTCTGCTTTGTGCACACGCACCCTGCTTTTGCTATTTGTATAAATATAAACTGCCTTATCACAACCCACAATTTGTGCTGGTTCTTTTGTTTCCACCTTTATCCTCTCCCCTGTCCAGCTGGGAAGGGGAGTGATAGAACGGTTGGGTGGGCACCTGGCATTCAGCCAAGGTGAACCCACCACAACCTTGCATTTAAGGAGTAATTTACTTGAAGTAACATAGCAGAGCTTGTTTTATTTAGATAACTTCAAAGCAAATGCTAGTGTAAGCTATTTAAATACACTGTTGACTTTCAATCACTATTTACAGGCATAAAAAACCTATTTCTCTTAAAAACCTTATATGTATAAATCTCATATGTGTGTGTATAAAAATATAAACAGATAAATAAGCACTTTCATCTACTGGTGTCACACACCACAGTTGAAACACTGAAGTGCACACACATTAACATAAACAAAAATATAAGCTGAAAGGTGCATAAGCTTCTGGCCTAAAACATGTTATGATTGAGTAATTTATTTACTTGGGGCCTAAATCATTGTACATGCTTTTTTTCATTTAGTGTCTTCTCAGATGCAGCAGAAAGCCTCTAGCAATTCAGGGAGTCAGTATGCTATTCTGAGACCCACCAGAAAATGAATGAGTTGAGAAGTTGAGCAACTAACTATACTTGCAAGGGAAAATCTCCAAGGCATATCTACCAACAAGAATATCAGACTAGAAATACAGCAGGATGGTTGCCAATAGAAATATTTCATTAGTCAATCTTTTATAGGCCTATGGTTCCCATCTCACTTTTTTTACCAAGTTATTTAGCACTGCAGACACCAAAATTTGGGATGTGTTTTCAGTTCTCACACACTTTTTCTGGAAGCTGTTTTGTGGTACTTTGCCTTCTGATCCAAAGACCACAACCTTGGCACAGGATGCCAAGGGAGTTTGCACATACTCCTGCAGTGTGAGGAGAAAGAAAGTATATAGGTGATCAGTAGACCACTAGTGGCTATGTACCTCCTTCAGAATGACCTGCAGCTGTGGAGGGCTGGACTGAATGATCATGGTAATGCTTTCAGTTCATTTCTTCTCAAGTGCCATTGGAAAAGGGTGTGTTTCTAGGCAGTGCATGAATCCAAGGACAGCCATTTCTCCAGCATCCTAAATATGACCATGCTCTAAAGAAGATCGTGTGTACTAAACAACACATTTATGGAACATCTAAAATCAAACCAGCTAATGCAGTAGTCTTGGCACTGCTGCACTGCTGATCAGTACAATGATGTTTACTTGGATGGGACAGAGAGGCTTCACTGGCAACACCATGTTAAGGGGTCCCCCACGTGCTCCTGCTACTGTCCTGTCCCTGTTCAGCATGGCAAGGTTTTACACATATCAGGCCTCCAATATAGCTCAAAAAAGCACAAGCAAAAGGAGCAAGAAGTTTTTATTGTCATGAGGTCCTCTGCCTTGTCAAGCCACAAGCACAGTGACAGAAGTTCAAAGGACTCCTGACAGTGCTACACTAACCCAGAACTCTCTTTACTGGTGGCATGACAGGTGTTTAAGAGGATTTGCATACCAAAGACATTGATGAATCACAGAAAATCTGTATGGCCAAGTCAATATATATAATCAACATGCCTGACTACTCAAGCTAGCTAACATCATTTAAAGATACGCACAGCACTCAGATGTATTTTGAACACTGGGGGGAAAAAAAAAAAGTCTTACAAGTGAGAACACAGGTTTTTATTAAAACCTCAAGTTTCTAACAATTTGTAGCCATGTTGATATATATATCTAAATTGCATTAATTAAATAAAAAACTAAGGTCTCCTTTGAGTATGAGAACAGTATTCTTCACTTAATTTCTATACAGAACAAATTGCATTTTCTGATGATGTAGGAAAAGGAATATTGGGTTAAGCAACTTCTACAAGACTTCATTTTATGTCTTTACTTTTTATCGAACTTCAGACTAAATCTAGGCTACCTTAGGACTTAGAGTAGCTAATGGACTCTGTTTTCTCGGCATCTTTCAATGCTCATGTGCAAAACTCCCACAACCAGTGTGTTATTTTCCTGTCCCAGAGGTGGCAGCAATCAGAATGTGCCATTTATGCACTGAGAGGACAAAGGGACATTCCCAACACTGCTGGCGTCACAGGAGAGGCTGATAAACAATCTATATCATTTGGCCACTCCGTCTGATAAGCTTTACATTTATTTTTATTGTCTTTTCAAGAGAAAAATGATACACAGGCAAGCTTGTTACATGTTATTTTGCTCAACACACAGTTTTGAAGGGAATTAATGTTACCCATCATTAAAATTAATAATACAGTTTTCAAATTTTCAATTTGGAGGCAAGATAATGATAATATCCTACCCAATCTGTAAGAGGGTTGAATCCCTGTCATCTTTGAAAGTACAGCATCATTACCTGGTATCACATACAACACAGTAAACCCACCTGAGCACGTCTCATGCCACTCACTGTCATGCAAAGCCAATAATCTGACTTGGACAGATGGTCAGTTCCCATATTTGACAAGGTAACATTTGTCTGTCTACCTGAAGCAGTGCAATTCTTCACTGGCAGAAAGTGAGACCTGCAGCAGTCTTAGTCTGGCAGTACCAATAAGGAAAGTTGTTCTTCATTCACATACAGAAAGGAAATACCTGCTAGATACATACAAAACCCTAGTGGACTTTTTTTGACTAATTTTTTTCTCTTACAGGTTTCTACTTTTCCTCTGGTAACACTCAAAAAGATAATGCAACTGCTTTACATCTATGTATTCATTATATATTTCTTAAAGGTGTCCATGAAAGATGGTTAATGAATATTTAAAAAAAATAGAATATCACTGTTAGGGCGCTCAGGATTGAGCAGTCATGTGAAATTACTGATCACAGATTTTCAGCGATTGGAGATCCCATACACTACGTTTCAGATCCCCATCTGTCAAACGGAGTAAACAACTGTATATTTCACATCACTGTTTAGAACACAAGTGCTTTAAGAGTGCTCAGACATCATAAAAGTGGAGAACATACATTTTCTATAGGTTAAAATACTTTTGCCAAACTACTTCTACAGCGAGTAATTAGGAACTGGAAATCTGCATCCTTCCACAGAGAATTGGCAGTTCTGATTACTGCCCATGACTCTCAATGCTTTTTAGGGCCTACATTACTTCAGACAGTTATTACCAAAATAAAATCACATGTGATTACCCCAGACCACAAGAGTAGATGTTTTTTTCCTCAAAAGCTCTAGGTTTCCAGGCTTACAATGTAGTGATATTTCCCTTCACAGGAAGAAACAAGACAGCTCAGCAACAGCTGTGGCAAGCAGTGAATCTCACTCACATAGGCACTAACTGCCTGGTGTTAAAGAAGAAAAAAAAAAGTCTATTTTAGCTCAAGACAGTGAATTAAAAAAAAAAAAAAAAAAGGGCAACAAATAACTTAAAGCCAAATGCATGCCTTTGGGCAAACATTTCTGCTGTTGGATCTGTTGCACACTGAAGAATTAATGAGATCAGCTGAAGGACTTTTGGTGGCCATATACACCTGCTCCTTTCATCTCCAGCACAGATCTGGCATGGTCAGTTCTTTTTGGTCTATTTTTGGCATGAGGATATTTGAACAATGATTGACCATCATAAATTGCCTCTGCCCTCGTCAACATTAAACTAACCAGCTCTTTTTATACCCTTCCCATGAGTCTGGAAGCCTCATTTGAAAATGGGGCAAATATTTCTGTAGGATGTCCCTTTCAAACTGACCAGAATAGTCTTTGTATTGTGGGACCCATGTTTGTATATGCAATCCTTTCCTTCTTTATTTACCGCCCCCACCAAAAAGGATGGTGTTTACCAAGAGAAAAAACAGTAACTGAAGACCATTTTTTCTACATCTTCCCTTTCTTGCCATTATTCTTTTTTTCATTATCACACATACACAACTGTCAGTGCTACTCTTCTCCTCTAAGTTCACCTTTCATTCGCTAATGAAATGCTGACTCCCTCCATGCTTCATTTACTAAAATCTCAGACAAAACACACTTCTGAGGTTTCTCGCATGCTAGGCTCTTGTTTCTTTTCAACTAGCTGGCTTAAAGCTCTCCTCCTTAGGTCATTACAAGAAATTGAACTCCTTTGCTCAGAAATCTCTGACCGGTAATGTGGTTCTTTTCTTCCATGTCTGACTAGGTCTGGATTTTATACATACAGCCAAGATATTTCCACCCTAGCTGAACAAATTACTGGGAAGAGGCCTTGGAAAGAGGCCTTATTGTGGTGAGAATGAACATAAAGTGCCTCCCTTCATCAAATAGAAGAGATCGTGGCTTTGTACTGTCATTATACTACCATTGCCATTGCTACTTCCCTGTACTGACAGAGGCTCAGAGATCCTCCACAAATTCACCAATAGCTGCGTCTGCAAGAAAAGTTCTTCCACTGAGCTGCTACCAGCTAAGAAAACACCTCATAATCAGTAAGAGTTCATAGGTATTCCAAACTCATTAATTCAGAATTCACTTCACAAGGTTTTAACTGCCATATTCTCTGCTGATTGTTGAACTCAAAAAGAGACACAAAGCATTCCTTAAAGAACAGCTCATGTCAAACATTTATCAGGTCTCCCATTCTTTTCATGCATAAATGAATGCCTCGGTCATTTACGGCTTTCTCTCGTGTATTTGCTTTCCATAATTTCTACAAAGAGTGCTCCACAATCTCTCCTCCCAGAACCTTCTGATCACTATTTTTTTTGTTTTAATCTTCATCAGTCTATATTTATCACTGTATTTCACACCTTTGCATCTCTTTCTTTGATCCTTTAATAGACATTGTACCCTGCAATTTCTTTATTCTTGTTAACAGCCTGAACAGTCTTCATCAAATATAACTAAGAATGTGTTCCTTACCACTTGTTTTCTTATTGTACTTGCAAACTTTCATCTTTTCTCTGTCTATAGAGATGCTGCAGAAATTGTTGTCTCAACTACTGAAATTCTCCTTTTGAGTCCTCAAATTCAAAGAAAACTTCAAACACAGACAATTTTGTCATGTTTCATTCCATTTTTTTGGAGAGGGAAATGGTGGTTTTAGCATTCAGAAATCATCCCATATTTTAAGTTTCATTGCTGTTAACCTTGTGTCTCTTTCCCCTGAAAATGTCTAGTTTTTTAAAAGCCAACCAAAGGGGAAAGACTTCTCCTGTTTTGTCACCTTAAACAAAAGCAATTCTTGAATTCAACATTTTCATGTGATAAATTGGTGGAATACCAATGATAGGCAAATGAAAGGGGAAGCATCCAAAAAGCATAATTTCCTTTAGATTATTAAGACTCACCATGTTAAAGCAGACACTGACAACATACTATGAGGACTGCATACTTAATATTCATAATTTTTAATCTTTCCAGAGGCAGTTTTATCACTCGTTATATGGAAAACAAAGAGGTATAAAATCCTACTTTTTGCAAACATGAAACATAGGTAGGCTTTTTATTCCGTAAGAGAAAACACTCTTCCCACAGTGCACAGAAAGGGAGTCACACCTGAATAGGAAAGGAGGAGTGGGAGGTGGCTGCAGACGAGGGATGGTTACTACGCAACTTGGAAGCCTGCTAGAAAAACAAACACAGAAAAATGGCAGTTTGGGAAAAACCACATTGTTTATCAGTCTGAGACTGACCAAGATACAGTGACTTAAAAGCGTATGTTCAGCGTCACCAAAGGATGAGCCTGTGAAGCATAAGCAAAGCTTTCTGAATAAGTCTAGGATCTGTTAAAAAAAAAAAAAAGTCCAAATTTCTCCTATTTCTTCAGTTCTCTATGGATACTTTCCTATG
This sequence comes from Grallaria varia, assembly GCA_013396735.1. Taxonomy (NCBI): domain Eukaryota; kingdom Metazoa; phylum Chordata; class Aves; order Passeriformes; family Formicariidae; genus Grallaria; species Grallaria varia. The sequence goes on along the minus strand of VWZG01009964.1, from coordinate 491,474 downwards.
CGTGGCTTAAAATATGTTCAAGGCAATCAAATACACCTGATATACAGTAACACTGTTCATTTAGCCAATTCAGCATCTTCTGACTATCACCAGGACTGCAAATTCCCAGCCACCCTTACACTATTCCTCTCTTGCTCCACAGTCTGCAACAAGCTGTGCAAACCACATACGTTTCAGTCATATGTCTTACATGCTGAATATGGTAAGGAACTACTAAATCCTTACATTTGTATTTCAAAAGTGTGTTTTCATGTATGGGGCATTTCATTTTTCTTACTTGAAGTACAATGAGTATGCATGGTGCTACAGAGACAGTCAGAGACTTTATTTTGAAACAACTAATACCCTTACACTTACACTCACACATGACAGAAAAGAACTCACAAAATTTATCATCAGTGGATCTGCAAGACTAGTCTTCTGTTACAGTTAAATATTGACAAATATCATCAACCATTATGCAGAACAGTAGAAAGCTAAGCTACTCAAAGAGAAGATAAAACTGCAGCATGCAAATTCAAAAAAAAAAAAGAAAAAGCTCATCTGAGTAACTCGGTTTGTTTTCATTATAAAACTTTCTAGAAGTAACAAAAACAAAAGGAAGCGAGGTCTATCATTCTATCAAGACATTCAGCCCTGGTGTTTACAGGTGCTTTATACCAACTAAGCAAAAAATAGCAAAGAAATTACTAGGTTATATTAAAAGAAAAGCTTAAAATAACCATTGTGAGCTAATGTTAGAGGCACGCAATGAAGGTCAGGTCATGCCTACAACGTACTGTTGCCTTCAGCTGTAAGATCTCCTTTATGAGCTCTACAAATACATTGGTAGAGCTGGTGAGGAGAGCATCATCAGTAAACCTTGCATCAAGCCATCTGTCTCCTTGTTTTTCATATTTGATAAATATTAATAAATATTGTGTCAGTTTTCCACTCCATCTTTATTTTAAGAAAATACTGGCAGTTTAGTTGCAAAAGTTCCTGGATTGCTTTATGTATTCTTATTTATTTGAGAATGAAAAGACAGTAACCCAGAAAAATAACCTCTTTTAGATTTCCTCATCTTTGTTGCTTTTATATTAAATGCATTATATATATGAAAGGCTAAAGATATGACTGTTGCTGTCCTAACCCATTATACACAAATATGGTCACATCATGTCACAAAAGATGGTGTCACATCTAAAATTAGAAATAAATCTCAACTGTGATGATTTTAACACTGAGCCTAACCTTGAGAAATGCTGAGCTCCTTCCAAGAGGTACAGGAAAACGAGTTTGAAGGTTCTCAGCAATATAAAGATTTTGAATGCAGAATAGCAAATCAAAAGACAATAGTAAAATGGGGGGAGGGGGGTCGGGAAGGAAAAAAAAGAGACACAGAAGTTGATTAAGAATAGATACTGCGGAAAAACAAAAGTAAAAAGTAGTAGAATTACAGCTATCCGTTTATATATAATACTTGAGGAATGCTTTTCTACCGACTAAAGTACTCTTAATTTTAAAAGTTCAATTCAAAATCTAAGCCGGTGGCTGACAGAACTAAACCTGCTTCAAATTTTATTAAGCTTTGCAGATTTGACCCACAGGAAAAAATAATGACATTGTATATTAAAGATAAGCCTTAAATGACCTTATTTACTTCACTATACCACCTGACAGGGTCGATGAGATCACTAGCTATTTCTAAATTATCCCAGAGCACAAAAAGGGAGGGAGGGGGGAGTGGAATACAAAAACTGCTAATAACAAAGACAAAACTATGAAACTAACAAGACACTTCCTAGTTCCTGCTACTTTGCAATTTTTTTGTAACTCCACACTCTTTTCTGTTGTCTTTCCACTTCAAGTGGAAACTTCCCACACAGCTCAGTAACTAACTCCATTTGTAAATTACTCAGTATGGTCAACACACCAGATTAAAAGTTAATGTAATAATTCATAATTATAACATTATTAATCAAGGAAGACTGGTATGTAATTTAAATCTTTAACAGTATCCATTTTTAAGCAAGCTAACTTGTCTACAGTTCTGTGGAAAACAGTTTTACTTACTTCTATGTAAGCTGGGAAATGTGACATTGATGTGTGGTTGCATAAAGTGTGAAATTTCTTTTGAAAACATGTATCAATGGAACATTTATGACAGACATTTCTACCATGCAAGATGTGCAACCCATGTACCATCACTCTTTTTACAAAGCTTATTTTCTTCAGATTACACTGCATGAAAGCCCTTCCTTTGTAATTACTATAGACTTTCTGACAAGAAGCTGAACATTAGCTGTCCAAAGCTCAGAATGTCTGACTTCCAGGAGAGACTGTGAAAGCTGCAACTGGATCTGATACTTCTCAATTAAGTACATGGGCTGAGTTTTTTTCCTGTTGGAACCAATGGACTTTTCTGCCACTGGCTCAAGTAGCTCTGGAGTCCACTCCTGCATCCCATCCAAAAGACCACACAGAAAATACAGTCACGTGAAATATGTCTGTCTCACAGTGTAAGGTACAGCGAAAAGATCAGTAGACCTTTTTCATATTTTATTTTACTTTAGTGAGCCATTAAGGATAACTGTTACCACAGGGAATAGAGAGAAGCACTGAAAGTTGCTGCTATGACCACGCGGATGAAAATCAACAAACTTGCTTGCTTATCAGAATACATATTTCATATAGATATGCTACGTGAAATATATTCTCAAAGGATCTGGCTCACAGCTGTGGCAAGATCTGAGCTTTCATTCAAACTATTAAGCTTCTGCTATCTGAGCTCATGGTGTTCACTGTTATGGAACACCTGCAAGAGAGAAGCTTTGGTGGAGATGTTTCTGTTCCAGCTTAGAAGTTGCACGGCCAATTTGACTTGAAGAATAAAGACTTTACTTCACATCTTTCCAACCCATAAGAAATTGCCTGCTGCCACCGACAACTGACAGCACCAAAAATAGAGTAAAATTGATCTCAAAGGGAAAAAGTGATTGATTGGAAGAGGGAGAATCATTAAACAGAAAGAGAAAAAAAGTTATTTACTTCATTTGAAAGGTTACAAATTAAAATTACCATAGCACTTAGCAGTGAAGTATGTGTTCGATATAAATGTATTTTTTTGTTTTCCTACCTAGAAATAAGAGCTGACAGTGCAATTGCTAGTTGAATTACTGCTTCAATAAAAATCTGCCACCATAAACAGTTCAGTTATAAATTTAAGAAAAACAAAACCAAAACAGTGCATTTTTTCAAAAGCTTATCAAAACCACTAAAACTCCATTTCATTGCACTAAACTAAATGTTGTGACTTGACAACTTATCAAAACTAACTAGAAAGCATGTATGAGCCTTGTTTTACCATGTTATACATGTCAAAATCATAGAATCATGGAATCATAGAATAGTTTGGTTTGGAGGAGACCTTAAAGATCACCTAGTTCCAACACATTAGTCAATAAGAAAGCATAATACAAACATGAGGCACAATGCTCCTTTGTTATAAGAAAAAATATATTCCAAATATATTATTTTCTTAAAATTATATTCATAGTTTTCTGCAGCCTTGCCTCACGCCATAAGAAGTGACTGTGCACCTAGTGCCATGGGCTTGGGCTGTGACACCCACTCAGGTAACAGCCCTGCAGCCTTATATTCAGGGTTGGTTACATGGTTGGCTAGATTTGGAGGTGCAAGTGTGGTGAAAGCCAAGGAAGTCACCTACAGCCAGTGACCAAATCTCAGTATAATGAGTTCAGTACCAGGTGAATCCCTCAAGCTGGGCAAAAATGGCAAAGACCTTCAACACCTGCCAAACTGCAGAGCTAGCTCTTCATATTTTTGCGATACAGCCCTGTATTTCCCAACCAGATATAAGAAAAGGACCTTGAAGCCAAGAACTGGATGTACAGATTGTTCACCATTTGATGCATCTGTTGAATTCCATGCCTTCCCCCATCTCTAATGATAACATTAATCAAATATTTATACCATACCCACTCATGGAGACAGTATACCTAGTTCTTCCCTGTAGTGTGCCACTATGGCATAGTAAGGAAGCTGTGTATAACCCTGCAGCAGGACTGTTTTCAGCACCATTCTGGTTCATACTGTCTGAGTTTGATGGTTGCTGTCACTCAGGTGAATTAGTGATTTAGAGTGATATAGGCATTTAAAGACCTTCATACATATCTTTATATCTGTTAAAAGAATCTGTTGAAACAGAGGTAGAGTTTACTAGGTTCGTATTTAGCTAAAAAGAAAACCGAGAAATCTTATCTTCTGTACAAGTCTTATTTTCCAAGTGTCTGGCTTCAGTGCCTCAAAACAACTGAAAAGAAATCAAAGACACAGATACAACACAGCCCAAGTCAGATGTGCTCAACCTCTCCATCCCAGGGGCTCTTTGCAGCTGCTTTCCATAGATTACTTAGTCCAATAGAGACTGTCCACTCCCACCTACCCTATTTTGTTGTTCCCAAGCAGGCAGTGGGCACTGGACAGTTCCACATGCAGCAAAATCCGATAAGGCCAGAAAACCAAACCTACAGCACATGAGCCTTATGGCTGAAATGCCCAATCCCTGCAAAAACTACTTCATGGGAGCGCCAGCCTAACACACAGAACAAGACTGCGCAGGCACTATCACTTAGGCCAGAGGGTGGGAAGGAAGATGGTTTAAAAAAAAGGTATCTGGACTGATGACCTAATGTTTACAGTATGATAAAAATGCAAACTATTATATATTTAATGACGTAAATCACAGCGGAAAAAAGAAGAGAATATGCGCTTTTTTTTTCTCCCTGAAATACAACTATATTTGACACTGTTTGTTCAACCTGTTTGTGAGTAGGCTGGAATCTTCTGGAGTTTCAAAACCTTACAAATATAGTAAATCTAATGTAGTCTGAATGAAGTGTCTGCAATGTCACCTTTCAGATAAGCTGTTCCTTATGACACAGTAAGTTAGTAGTTAATAAATCTTTCTAAGCAAGCCGTGCCCATTCATTTAATAGCATTCCCAACAACAAAAGGAAAAATATGTCCCCATAACATTGTACCAATAATTAACTGTGATGCCAATAAAGACCTACACTTGGGGCTCCACAGGGACAATGAATCATGTATTTACATCTTAGCCAGGCAAATAGTTGCCTGGTATCAAGGATGCTCACACCAGCTGCAAAATAATTACAGGGAAAATATTAAAGACCAAAGAAAAATAAAACAAATCAAAAAAATTCCCTTGTAATCCTCTAAATGCAATTTAGGGACTTTTTGAATTTCTACAGAGTGTTAGTACAGAATTACCTTTTCACGCTGCATATTTTTGTTGCAAAGTATATAAGCATACTTTCTAATATTCTGAGATGACATTAAGAGATATGAGTGCAGATTATGACAGAGAAACAATTTCTTTTCATTATGCCCAGAGTTCTGTTAGTGAGTTTAGAGGGATGAATTATGCCTCATATACACCTGTATATAATCAAATCTAAGAAACATGGTAGTAAACAAAATTTTTCTCAAATATTAAAGACCACAAAGTTGTACTTAGTGCATTACTGAAACTAAAGAGGCGACAAAGACAATTTCCACAAGTAATCTCCAAGCAAAATGATTACATCTGGCTAGTCCATCTTTTGGGTGATGGAACTGCATCCAACATGCAGTAATTAACATGTCATACAAGCTTTTCACATATCCCTTGTACACTATCTCTGTTTTTCTTCACATCTCTGTATTCAACAGTTAGAACTTTGGTTAAGAATTCACCTTTTCATATGCACATAAATATGTATATATAAATATATATATAAGTGAAAAATGAAATACTTATAAAATCTGTTTGTTATATATAAAATTATTTTTATCCTACAAGGTTCAAATTAATGCTTGAGAACATGACATAAATCTTCAGCCTGAAAAAAAGAACCAAACAAGGCAAACATAGGACTGCCCTAAAGATACTCAAACAGTATATAATTATTCAGTAAATAGCTTCTGAGCTTACTGAGTTTTGAGGACTGACTCATGACTTTTATTCTGGGTTGGCAATATAGCCTCACTGTCTCTCATGCATTTCCTTAACTGGACTATGAGGTTAGAGCTGAGCAATGAAAGATTCTCTCATACTTTTCCAGGAATGAAGGGTGAGCACTAGCAAAACAGGTACAATTACCTGACATTTAGTGTAGATTTTTACCAGCAGGTAAAGCTAGATGAAACAATAAACTTTTAAAAACAAACAAAAAAACCAAACAAAAAACCTTGACAGAAATAATAGCACAGAGATTCTTCTTTTCTGCTCTTCGAAGAATGTGGGTTATTTTGACTGAATTAAATACTTTTAAATAGCAAGTCCTTTTAAATAGCAAGTCCTTCTCCTCTAAGCAGAGTTTAGGTAAAACTGTATTACCTAGTAGCTGATTAAAAGGGACTGCCTGCTATATGCAAGTAGTTTGAGTCACGTAGCGGAGCATCTGTCATGCGAGAAGAGGCTGAAAGACCTGGGAATGTTTAGTCTGGAGAAAAAGAAGGCTTAGGGAGATCTTGTGAACAAATATAAATACCTGGTAGTAAAGAAGGAGACAGAGTCTTCTCAGTTTGCCCAGTGAAAGGACAAGAACCAATGAGCACAATTTGTAATACAGCCAATTCTGTCTAGAAATAAGAACAAAATATCCATCATTTCCTCTGAAGGGTATCAAACACTAGGACAGTTTGGCAAGACAGCTGGTGGTGGACGTACTCAAAACCTGACTGGACATACTCCTGGCAACCTCCTGTAGCTCACAATTCTTTTTTCAAAAATGGGAAAAATGAAACTTCTGTGGAGAAGTCAGAAGTGACTAAGACATGCCATGCATGAATGGCTCTTTGTTCTCACAGTGAGATCCTCCGTCTTTTGTGGTGCCCCACAGTAGTAAGGAAACCACGCAAACACCTTTCAGTGCAAGACATGCCTTAGATCTACGGTTACAAGTCCACAGGGTTTATACTTTATTTATTTTGTAAGTAATTTATGATGGTGGGTCAAGCATAGACAGGTTTATTGAAGCAGCTTATTTTGGTAAATTTAAATACACAGCTAAAAAATTCAAGCCATGAATAGACTACCTGCTCCAAATGTAGCCCTGCTGGTTTGATGTATTGGTGCTCCCATTGCAATCAAGCAGTTGGCATCCACTGCCTGCAAACTCTGCTAGGAAAAGGTATTTTCACTTGAGGAGAAAACCAATCAGATGGCCTGTTAGAATGTCGCAGATGCTTTTGCCTTCAGTGCAGGAGTTGCACAAGCCCTTATTCTGGTAAAGTTTTGAAACTAATAAGCCCCAGATGAAAAGTAACAAGCCTGTGGCACAGATAATAAGGCCTTCAACTGGCACAGCTACCTGAAGAGCAGACATGGGCACCCTGGGTATCAGCGAAACTGAAACAATCTCGAGGGAGACGGAACAGTTTCTCCGGCGTTTAAATTCAGGTTTAAAAGCAGGTTTTACTCTACAGACCTAAATCAAAGCCTTAGCACTTCAATGCAGAAATTCTCACGTGGCTAATCACTTTCTCTGAGTCAGGTTGAAGTACGCTTTTACGAACTACATGTGGGGTTCAGAGCTTGCTGTCTTACAATAATACAAGTTTACGTACAACTGCATAAAGACTGGAGAAGAAATGCTTGGCATTTTTCTAAACTGATGCAGGGAATCTACTCTCACAACTAATAAGCAATATTAGCTGTCATTTATAGAAGTGGCACCAATAGTTTTCAAACGTAAGTACTTAGGGGGAAAAAATAAAAAACTGGAAAAAAGTTTTGGAACTTCTACATTCAATTCCATTTTGGGGAGAGAATTTTTTTTTTTTTTAATTTTATATTTCTTTCTTGATTTTGCACATCAAGTATTTACTACAGTCATCCTAAGAGCCAGAAAACTGTTTTATTTACTTTATAACATTGCAACATCTAGGGATACATTATGCACTTGCTGCCAGGACTACAAATCCATACAACAGTATTTTTTAAAGAGACACAGATGAGATGAAGAGTGGGAGAACACTGAAAACCTCAGCACTGTAGTGGCCCCACCACCCTTCAGTGTTGGCACTGGACCTGTTCACTGTGTCTGAATGTGTCCGGAGCAGAGTTATGCAAGGCCCTGATTCTGTTACACACCAGGGATCTTGATTTTGCCCCAGAGTCACTACAGCTAAAAGGCCTGGAGCTACTCTCCATCCCTAACATAGACCTGGCAGCAGACCTGTCTATTTGTATTCCACTCCCTAGGAATTGCAGGCTTTGAATGCTGCTTGAAGTCCAACACACACTGCAGCACCCAAGATAGCCAAGCTGCCTTCATCACTACAGCTGACCACCAGAAACTGGCAGGCACAGCAGGGCCCTCAGCCCAAGCCCTTTCACTCTGGAGTCTCTATACTGCAGCTATGGTGGTTTCTCCAGGACAGAGTGAGCCACCCGTCCTGGAGACTCTGTGTGTGCATGTGGTGGAGACCAGCAGCTTCATCAGCCAGCCACATCTCTGGGGCCTCAGATGCTCCAAGTTAGAGAGTTAGAAGTATCGAGAAGTGAGTTCAGGTGTTATGACCTCACCACATGAATGAACTCATCAGACAACACAAATATTTTTAGGACAGAACTTTTGGAAGCCTTCAGCATTGGCCTAATTCTATTCCCACTGATTTCAGTTCTACTATTCCAAAGACTCTTTGGCCATACTATTATTTAAGACAACAGGAACCAGGTAGAAGCCAACACACTATTTAAAGCTGTGGCACCTTAATATTTTAAAAAATAAACATCTTGTTAAAATTTTAATAAAAGCTACTTTAATAATAAATTATTTTTCTTCCCTTCTCTCTTAATCCTCTTTTCCAATAAATGTAGATATGAGTTTTACTGATTTTGGAAGGTCATGAAGTTATGCCAGTTTACACAAATTTGAAGCCAGCTTAGAAATACATCATAGGATTAATCAAGATACCAGACTTCATTCTAATGAGAGTCAGGAACTTTTCAGCTACAAAATCAGTATCTGAATTAGTATCTGACCACTCCACATCAATTGTACAAAAATACTGAAGAAAAGTCACATCATCAACTCAGGTATAAATAGTCTCTGGTTCACCAAAACCTTTGTGGACAACAGTAAAGTATTAAGTGGAAAGTAAAGTAACTTACGGTAATTAGATTTAGACTGCTACTTAAGGAAAGTTGTGATTCAATACTAATAACTAATTTTACCTTCCGTGATTAGTGAAAGCTGATTAGAATTAAGTATGTTATCTGCTGGCTCTGACACGATTATTGTCTTACAAAAAAAGCCTAATTAGTTTTGCTGCAGCTACAAATTTCTGTCTAACAGGTATGCTCAGCAACACTGAGCAATCTATTACTCAGCCATTGCTATGCAGTCCTATCATGTGCAAAACTCTCATGTAGAATTCAGGAACTTCTGTCATTGTTCAGTGTGGACCAAATTCTGCAAGGGACTGAGAAACTTTGAATTTAGGAAATATGTTCTCAGACATGAGAGAGATGCAACTATAAAGTGAACTCAAGGTTTCACAGTCCCAGTCAATAATATCACAAAAATACATGGGAGCGAAAACTTTCACAGGCTTCCATTGATACTAAGACATTGCAAAAGATGTAGATAAATGTGGTAATGGTGAAATTACCTAGCCACAGTTCCAGTTATTTTCATTTACTTATATGACAAATGATTTGTTTGTCCAGAATGAAACATGAGTAAGGATTGGCCATAGCAGACAGATACATAAGACAGCTGGATCTTTAAGCAGTTCAGGAAGGGCTGACATCTACTGCCCAAAGGATCTTGACAAACCTGGCATCCCACAGTGGCTACACAGCAATTCCCCATTGAGAACATGCAACAAAGTTCCTCACAAATGATTTTACTGAGTAAGAGCTATCAAGTATCTGGCAAAAGAACTACTACATGACCTTTAACATCTATTCTATTGTCAAGTAGTGCCACATTCTGGAATAGATGTGAGTGATGGGTACTATTATTTCATGAGAAGAGAGGGAAATTTTTCCCCTCTGAGAAACAAGAAATGAAAACTCATCATCATTAAAAAAAAAAAAAAACTCCTTTTTGTATCCTGCTGTCACAGGATCAAAAAAAAAATTTTTCACGTAGACTTCAGAAATTTAGCAAAAATCTAGTAACTTACCATTTGTCATTGCTTGTTTGGCCAGAGTTAAGAGAGGAAAGAAAGACTTGAAATAGTTTTAAAACTGAGCTATTATATTCTTGAAGAAGGTTGCAGCTGTTGATCCATTGACTAAATTTCTCACATGCATATGTTTTCTCACTATATGGTGACAAGTGGCACATCAATTTCTTCACATAAACATCACCAGGAATTCTCTACCACTAAGATAAGGCATATAACATATTGCCTTAGTAAACAAGGCAAACTCTGTCTTGTTTGCGCAGCATGCACCATCTAGTCACTTGTTGGTTCATTTAAAGTGAACTAATTTTAGAGATCCAAGCAGTAACATAATAAAATAAAATTAATTTCAGCTCTTGACATAAGTGGGGGCAATTCTGTTCTGAACAATACTTAACTATGGGTGTTCATGGTCCCTGAAAGAATTCAACAGAGTTGCTCTGGTATCTCTTCTCAAAGTAGCACAGAGTTTCCCAAGGACAAACATACCAATTTGGCTATCAAGGTAATGAATAAAGTAACTTCCCTGGGCAGGGAGTGCCCACCAGAAAAACACTGCTGCAGCCACAGATATTGCTTTGCAACAGAGATCACAGGCGATCCAGAACCACTTATATTTAGCTTGGAGGAATTTCAATGAGAAAGGGAAGATACATCACAGGATGCACTGAGGCTGTAAATTCTTGCATCAGCCTAATGAGTCCTCTTACCTCACCAACAAATGTTCCTTCCTGAAAAATCTGATGATTGTTGCAATATTTTTTTTCTTTTCTCCCTTTGTTTTCCTCTTTTTCATGTCTCCTCATGCTAAGTTTCAGTAAATGTAGGCCACAGAGTTCACAAGCTGTATGTTCACACTTCTGTCTATGCTGTTCTTCTTATAGCTACCAGGTTTGTAGTTCTCATTCAGGTGAGCACAGAACATATTACACAACCATTTTGTAAGAGGAAAAATACAGCTTTGCTATGCCTTACCTAGGGCTGTGTATGTGTTATTAATTCACGTGGCAATTTCTTACTTACCTAGAGATTTCTACAGCTGCTTTATTGAGTGTTATATGGGATTAGACAGGGAATCTTGACCAAATCCAGTCTCTTAATAATGCATATGGACTATGTCATTTTTATTATTTGGAGTTTACTGTGATGTAAATGAGAATAGAGACAGGCTTTGGCTCCTACCTACAAACATCAGAACCCTTTATGTTTATGTGTCTTTTATGAAGTATTTTTAAGTCAGAGAGCAGGACTATCCCCATAGGGTATTTTCCCCTCAGGTGCTGAATCTAAAATCAATGACTGAATTTACAGGAGAAAAAGACCTTTGTAATCTTTCCAGATCCCAAATCAACAACCTCGATTAAGCATGTTTTATTTGCACACACTAAGGCCCAACAACAATGAAGGGCATGTGAGCCCACATAAACCCTACACACTAATTCTCTTCAGTGAAACCGAGTGAAGAGAAACTGGCAGGTTTGCTTAAGATCAAATAAAACTTATTTTCTTGTACTAATTTAACAGAGTACCTGAAAATTCACCTATTCAAAATCTGTCTCCTCTGCCATCTGCTGGAGCCCTACAATATAAACCCCAATATACCATACTATAATACTTGAATTCTACTACAAGGAAACATTTTTATCATGTAAAATAAATTGGATATATAATCTGATAATCATTAAGAATACTGTACTTTTATCAGATTGATCTAGTGCAGCAAGCAAGCTTTGATCTTGGATGTACCAGTTAGGTCATCATCCCATATCACATAAATATAATTCTTCCAGGCCTTTTAATAAATGAGCATTAAATTTATTGGCCCAAATGCTGGCCTTTCTCAAAATATAGAGCCAATTACGCCAATGCAGTTCATAAAGTTACCTGAGATGTATCCATTTTTAATGGAGTCCAGACTGTTACAATATTTTCCTGCATTTTTAAAACAAGTGTCAAAAACAAGTTTCAGAGTTGAGAGTTGCACGCTAGCCATATGCCTTGCAGCCCCCTGTAAAAAAGTCTGTACATGCTGGTGTCATGTGAAAATGCATTTTGAGCATTACATTTCAGGATCATTTTTACAGGCATGATGCAGATTGCACTAAATCAAAACAGATTTTTTTCCTTAAACCATTTCAGAAATGATCCCATATCAACAAAGAGAGGCTTCAGCCCCTTCAGCTCCCAATGGCTTTACCAGAGATAGACTACAACTCCAATTAAACCATGATTTTGCACGTTTTGGAATAGTGACAGAGCAAGTGAAGAACCTACCACTGAGGTTATCCAATGGTTTCATTATATTACCGGGTACCTGGCTCCTCATAGTTGCAAAATAACTTACTCTGTTTCTTAACTCAGCTGTTTATCTCCCACAGTTTTCAAGATGTGGGGGAGCAAAGTGCAGGTAAAACATCTGAGCCAGTTAAGGACAGCTCTTTAGGAGAGGAAATCTGGATGAAGGGAAAAATTGTTTTGCCTAGGTAAAATTCTTTTCACTAACACCTCCAGTATCTTACAATCCACACTCCCACAGTCTTAGAAATAGGTAGAAATAGTTATCAAAATTTGCAAGAGAAGATACTACTTGACTAGAGTCTTGTCTTTTATAGTTCTCACCTAATGAATTCTTTTTTTGTATTCTGGACCTGAAGAACAGATTTAAAAAAAAAAACCAAACCAACAAACAAAAAAACACGCTTTCTGGGGACTTATAAGAAAACTATTTGTTAATCATACACATAGTAGACCTGCTTTAGGAAGGGTGTTGGCACAGAAAACCTCTAGAGGTCCATCAACCTACACTTTTCACTGTTTCCGTTACCTGAAAAAGGCCAATCTAGCCCAAGGCTGCCTAAGACTCTCCTTGAGCGTACTATTTGGCAATGCCAGAAATTTCTGCCAGAAACGTGAACCAGACCATGAGAATGTCTATGGGCTACTGGCTATCAACTAGAGGAGTTGACATTATACACATTCAGCTTGGAGACTGTCACCTGCACGAATACTCCTGGGTGTTTCTACTGAATTAGGAAGCTTCATGTGAACAGAAAAAGAAACTGCAAGTAAAGTCTTGATTATAGAAGCCGAACAGTTCCTGAGATCTGAGTTCTTTCCTTGACCTGATACACAGTTCTTGCTAAAGTGACTGACCAGTGATTCCTTAAGTCCCTGGAAAGACGAGGGCTATGGGTCAACACTCCACTGATCCCATGTTGACTAAAGGCACGTTGACACATGTTGTTGGGCCAAGCCTATGCCCAGGCCTTACTGAGCCTCTCCCATGCTGTTTCCCCATAACCATTTGCTGACTGGAGCAGGCTGTAAGAACTTCCCTCTATAGAGGGCAAAGGGAAATTACACTGGCATGACACTGAGTAGAGTGAAAATCTGATGTGATGTGTAATAGTCTCCTGCTAAGAGGTGATAATCAACAGCCCAGCTCTCCTCTCTATTGCCAGTTGTCTCTCAGGTGGTGGCACCACCAGAACCTCACCTGTGCCCCAACATGGAGGGGAAGCTTACCCTTACAATAAATTAAAGGTGGTTTAAGCTAGCTATTTGCAGAACCATTAGCACACAGCAAGAAGGGAGTAACTAGCAGCTCTGCATTTGAGCTGTTAATTGTTGGGGTTTGCACTGGGTTCATTATCTAGCTTACTTGCAGGAAGGGAGCTCATGTTTCCCCAGGTATGCTGTCACTCTGTTATGTGAAACATTACTCTTTTCCCATGGCTCTCCTTTGAAATAGAAGTTTATTCTCAGTTATGTGAAGGACAGAGCCTGAACATCTACCTCATTGTCACAGTTGCCCAGTGGATGGAGGCAGGCTCTTAATTCTGAATAAGGTGCTAACACAGCAGAGACGACCAGGATATTGAACATACTTCTGACCTCAGTATTTCTTACTGGGTAACTGGGAGCAGCCCATTACAGACCTTCTTGCTTCTCAGGAACCTGCAGTGGGACTCTTGCCTCTCCCCAGGATAGCAGAGTCTGTGTCCCTAGGATGCTGCTGCAGGATCCCAAGAACTAGGCAGCACAGTCTAACTTTGGTTGCACAGGACCTCTCTGGGACACAGAGTTTAAGTGAAATTTATCCCAAGTAGCACGTGTGCTTTTGATGTTTTCTGACCGAATGATCTGATATGGTTAGTCTGGGGCTTTAGTGTAGACTTTCTACTGAAAAAAATATTTGCAATTGAAGTGGAATGGATGTGACTCAAAACGCGGTGATAATATTACTAAGTTCTTTGAGAAGCAGAATTTATAAAGTTGGGTAGCTATACTGCTATTTTAGATAACCTCTGAGGATATGTCTGAACAGCAGAATGCCCTGCAAGTCAGAGATATCCTGTCTTAATATAGCACAAGCATAGTGCTTCACTCAGGCTAATTTGGGAAGCACGATGCAGAACATCTTATTATACAGCTTCTGGCAGGCTACCTAGTTCTACCATAACTAGCTAGAGTAACTAACCAGCAGTGCCCTGAGTTTGAGATGTCTAGCCATAAAATAAAAATAACACCATCTCATCTTTTAAGGCCGTTATGAGAAAAAAAAATAGATGTGAAACACTTACATAAAATACTCAATAACCACTATCAAAAATGCTACAGGACACAAAATGCTGTATTCAGTGCAGGGTTGAAGGGCAGGTGGGAAATAAAGTTAGAGCTTTACCCCCCCCAAAAAAAATCATAACACATATTTACAGAACAACCTATACAGCTGGACCATCTATCATGTATTACCAATTGAGCCACATTCTGTAGGGGAATAAAGAGTCGTTATAATGAAAGTGAAATGGCTATGCACAATAGGAAAGGAGAAAAAATAAGGGTATATAGACAATCTAATTGCTGTTTTAGAATGCCACTATTTTCCCTCTCATTTTCTCTCGCTTTTATTTTTCTATTCCATGTGGGTATCTCTCACACATATTTGAAATACCAAAATATATGTAATATGTTTTTTAACTAAGAATTTCCCATTCTACCTGATCAGAAATTAAATGACGGCTTTCCTCAGATTTTGTAGTGCACTGTTTTTTTAAAATCTACGTGCATACACCAGGTTTCTAAATTAAGCTAAAAAAACCCCAAAACCCTATTTCCTTTGTTGGAATATTACAGTCCTATTTATATGGAGGAGTAGTGCTTTATTCCTCTACAACATGACACCTGGCTTTGCAATGGTTACACAAAGATGGTTATTTATAGGCCAAGGAAGCACAAACCTCCCTGCAACCTCCCCCACTATAAGGGTCACAGAGCCCTCACCTGGTGCTAGATTTAAAATGACAAGTGATAACATAGAAGTAAAAATAACTTGACAGTATTCTCTTTGGAATCCGACAATTACTAGTTTAAACACAGGGACGATCTCTTCTTAATTACGGAAGTTTTCATTACAACAGAATACAAACACATGCACAAGACCACTCCCACAAATACACATGTATGTGCACGTATATACACACACACACACACACACACACGTTACTTGCACTAGTTTATTTTGGTTAGAAACCCACATGAAGCTGAGGCTAACATCAGTTTTAATTAAAATCAGCTCAGTAAACCTGATACTGGATTTCCAGTACTAAACGGAGGTTTACAAGGCTTTAATTAGGATATAAGGGCTCTGTTCCCAACGGAACAGATCCTCAATAAACCCCTCTGCTGGTCCATTATCCCCAGCCCAGCATGCGTCATTAGGTGCCTCTGTCTATTTTAGCCTTATTAATGTATTTAGACACATCCATCAGCGAATTAACGCAAACTGGTCTAAGGTTTCAGGATGAGGGAGCCAGTCATTTTCATCACATCAGCTTTACCTCTCACCTTCCAGAAAAATAAATACCCCACTAGCTTCCCAAGTAAACTGCTCTAGATATATAGCAGGTTTCATAGTAACATACTGCATTTCAATAAGTTTATAAATGGGGCGGGAGGGGGGAGAGGAGCGCGGTTGAGACAATATCCAGAGACCTAACTCAACCATTAGGTTTTGAATTACAAAACAGGCCTGTTCTCAGGATCAGGGATATCTCACCCTTACAAGTACCTTTTCACATATCCTGTACACTTGGTCCTATAATTCTAGAGGCAAATTACAGAGATAAAACCAGACAGATTAATCCTTTAAATAACTAGTTCTTCTTAATAGTTTTTCTTCCTAGTTATTCTTCTAAACAGGCATTAATTCGGTTTTATTACTTTTTTAGTTATCTCTGCTGTTACTAAGAGAACGTCATTTTGACAACATATTGAACCAGAAAATGATTCACCAAAACCTTCTATTTCTATGTTTCTATGACAGGTGACTATCAAACTTCATAAAATATTTCAAAACCACTTGTAATTTGTAACAGCCTTGCCAGATTAGTCATCAGGAAATAGCTTACTTGGGCTGCACTCCAAGTGTTTATCTTAAAATGGGTGAAATACAGAAATGAAATAAATGTAAGGCATTTACTGATCATTTACTATGAACACATTACTGCCACAGTACTACTGTCAGGGAATTATACACATTTCAGTCATTATACTCAGTCATACTATACAGACAACACCTCGACAGAGAAATTGTTTAAATCCGTTTGTAGAATATCAAGACCTTAAAATCAAAGCCCCTTAAAATCAAAGCCAACAGGAAGAGGAACCTGTGACTAGCCCGAGCCCATCACCTGTGCCCTGCAGTTCTGCAGGTGACCAGAGGTTAGGCACTACTGATTTAGGGGGTCCAAGCCTGGTAGGCTCTGCCCTAACCACAGCCTAACACAGCACTTAAGTCACTGATCTGAGCACTGATCAGAAACTAGCTTTAATCCTACCTAGGGACTCAGCTAATTAGCCAGGGTTCACATCTTCTTGTGCCTTTCAGACCTCTATCATACGCAATAGTATGGAGTGACCCCCCTCACTTGTCAAAACGAAGGTCTTTTAGGGTGGGTAGAAAAAATGTTCTGAGAGGCCTTTTTTCAACTTCTTTTATACTTCCATTGTCATAATGAAGCAATCATTTTCCATATAATCAAAACACAAAGAAACCTGACAGCATGCAATTGCTTTCTTTAATCTGGGAGAAAGGAATGTGTTGATGCTAATTGCCTTCTTTGAATCTGTTATTGTCAACTGATCAAACCACTCTTGATTGAAGAGAACATATGGAATATCACTCAGGCTTCGTTTAGTTTGGTTTAGCTTTTTAATAGAATGTGTATCTCTCTAATACAGCCATATATATATACATTATTTTAATTTTTTCCCCAAAGGCCATGATAGTCATGCTGGGAAGATTTGGAGAACACAGAGAAACAAAACCTATCAGACTACCAGTTAAGCCTGAAAACAAAAACCATCTGCAGAGAAGGTTATTCCAGTGAGGCCTGCTGAACTTTGTTGCATTTACTTGGCAGATAAAACCCTTCAGATTCATGGGTAGTATTTTAGCTCATGCCTATGTTTTCACACTATACCTTTGAGAGCTGGTAATAGTATTGAAAATCATTAAAACCTTTTAACATATTCTGGGATGTAAAGCTTTATTAAAAAAACAAAACACAGCCTAACTACTGAGCATGTACATCTCTGGCTAGTGATAGCTGAGATTCCTTTCACACTAAAAGATCAGACCCTAAATCTAAAAAGAAAAGATAGAAGGGTAAATAAAAAGACTTAGAGCTTTTATGAGTATAGTCACTTTTTCAAGGTCACTTAGCAAAGTAGGAGAAAATGCAAATCAAATCAGGTCATTCTGATTTCCAGTCTTCTGTTCTTATCACTGCATAATAGCGTGTTCCCCATGTCCCTTTCAGAAGGCTACCCATAGAATATATTCTATACATTATTAGCTGAAATATTAGCTAGAATCTTGAAGGATCATTAAGGAATAAGCAAATAACAGCAGAGAATAACAAAAAAAAAATAGCAAATGTAGTTTACATATGCTTTCATTGTATTTGCAACTTTAAAATTTCTTTAGTACTTGATACAAATTTTTATGGAAAGAGCCCAAAGTAAGTACAAATTTAAATATTCATCAGGATTTGGGGAGCTTTCTGCCAGTCAAACTTTGCCTTTTTATGAATTTGAAAACTAACATGCAACAAAGGATTCAGACAGGAAAAAGGAACAATAACTGAAGTGTTGCTCTAGCCACAGTTAAGGCTCAGAAGCATTGTTGAAGTATTTGATATATCAGATCAATATAAATACTCTATCTACTGCTGTGAAGCAGTCAAGAAAAAATGCTGTGAACATTTAATTATTACCAAGAATCCAGAGAATCTAAGACATTAATTTTAAATATTCAATTACCTATTGAACAAAAATCTATTAGGATGCTGTCATGAGCGTGGCGGCTGCTTGTTAACTCTCTGGCATGGCAATAAAACTTAGGCAATGAATGTAATTGTACGACGGATCAAAGAGCTGAGCTCCTACTGGGAAGCAAGTGTATACGCTGCCAATATTTCATCATTCAGAGTCACTTTCCCTCCTCTACCTAATATGAAAGCTATAAAACAAAACAAAAAATCCCTTCAAACTGTTATTGTTAAAGCCAAAAACTAATTAGTCATTGCTTCCCAAAGTGTTATGTGAAAAGTCTCTAGAAATAATGGGCTGCATTCTCAAATTTTATAGGTTTACTGAGTCTAGTGTTCTCTGGTATTTCCTGTTTCCCCTGCTAGGGAAGATTGAGTCAAGTTTACAAGTCATCTTGAATAACACGCAAACTTTTCAATAAAGGCAATAATCTGTAGATTCATAAAGCATACACTTAAAATAAAGACATGGGTGGTAAACACAGGGAATAGCAAGACCTTTTCTATTGTTTTTAGAACTAAAATTCCCAGCATCTTAAACCTTTTAGCAGCATATGATTTGCCATTTCAGTAGGGTTTGGTGACGCACTTTTGGTTTTCCACTTAAAATATCTGAGCTTGAAAGTGGTAATATATCAGATACCAGCAGGGGAGGGGAAAAAACCCAACACATCCATTTAAGTCTAAAATACTATTTCTGTATGTGAATATATACATATCATAACAGCTATAGACTGCTAACGATATGGGGAACAATGAACATCTTTCTGTCTCTTTCCTTGTGAGACATTTCATCAGATCTCAAAACGTGTTGTATTTAAAGAACTCAGTGGATCTTTGAAATGCCTCCATATGTTACTTTTCCAAGCTAAGAGCATCTGATTAGTGCTCCAAACAACTAATGGCAAGGAATCACCTTTTTTCTTGGTAGCTTTACCTACTACAAAAACATGGTTAAATGTCATGTCCCAAACATGTATCACCTTGTTTCTCTCTTACAGCAGAACTAATAGCATGTCCAGAACTGCAGCCATAATGTTGTGATCGAACACTGCTTTAGTGAGGACTCGAAAGAGTAAATTATCATCTTTCAGAAAAATAATTCCCAAATCGGTCCCTGAAATTGAGCACAATCCCAAGCTATATTCACTTTGACATCTAACACTGTCACAGTCCAAGTGTGTATCACTGTATTTTAGTTTACTTTCATTTTACACAGTCATTATGAATATACACTGTTCAAGAAAATGTTCTCCCAACATAAGTTAAAACTTTCTCCATATCAATATGCAGGTGTATCTGCCACCTTTCCAGTATTGTTCTGTTCTTCACTACATCATCAAAAAGATGCAATCTCCAAGGACTATGTTCAAGGAGAAAATGGCTTGATTTACTTAATAAAGAAAATAGGTGCATCTGTATGCTTAACTACCACCCATATTGTTGATAAAAATAATGATAATATGCCCAGATTTTTTTTTCCTAAATCTTATTTCTGTGTTCAACTCACATACACTTAAGGAACTGAAGTCTAAAAGACTGTACTGCTTCTTATGGCAGTGTGATAGCAGCAGCAGGATTGGTACCAAACAAAACGTTAGATTAAAAGAAGAGACAGAAACCTAGGCAGTTGACCTGATCCAAGCCTACTATTAGCAAGACAGAAATTTAGGCTGAATGTTTTCATATTTGCTGACTATTAAACTGCACAAAAAGTACTTGGAGATGTAGCAAACTTGTAATGCTCTAGTTAAAGACAGGTTTTCTCCAGTTAACCTCTGCATTGCAAAGATGCCTTTATCCAGTGATGTTTTTAATGCACACCATAAGAATGTGCTTAGTCTCACCATATTATATATAATGTGTTTTACATACATTATAGTCTTGAGTAAGTTCATAAAAGCCAGAGCTCTAAATTTGTCTCTGGTTGCTGTTAATTTCGTAAGAAATGTACACATCTGGATGCAAATGAGGGACATCAGTTGAGGTCCTCATATCTTGTACATGGTCCTGAAAAGATCAGTTTCCACAGGTGAAGAAGCTCTTGCTCCCTAATCAGAGCTGCCTCCATTTGTTGATCTGGCAGAGAATGTGCAATAGGTGAAAAACAGGGAGAAAGCCATAAAGTGCCTATGTTTTGTTTTAAACACACAGAGCCTCTGGGTTTTAAACATTCATTAAAAAAAAATCAAAATATTTTTAGAAATGAAATCCAAGATTCCTGTTTTGAATAAACTGCTATGTTCTGAGGTAACTGGATTGCAAAACCAAATAGGAATATTAATAAAAAATGTTCCAGCAGCTTAAATCTGTTGTAATTTAGCAAATTACTGTACACCCACCCAGTAGTTCTGCACTATAAAGTTACTTTCAACTTTATACCAGTGTATTTCTAGCAGCAAATCTCCACTGCAGACCATTTATTTGACCTCTTCCTAGCACATATCATGTTATAATACTGAAATTCTTCATGCTTCTAAAAATAGCAATGCAGAGATTCTGAAATGATTAATGACAGTTAGGACAGTTGAGCTCAATGTAGCAAAATAAAATAGGGTATACAGCTATCCATCTGCTGAAATCTGTAAGATTACTTTTCCTCTTCTGAGGTGAGGATATTAAAGTTCCTAAGAGCTCTTCTCTTCCAAGATTGTCAGAATGTCAATGGGTTTACCCAACATTCATTCTAACATTTAATATTATACAAAACTGCCTAGAGGTACCAAAATACAGGCAGCAATTGAAGAGTGGCTTTCTAAGATAAATAGGAATGCCAGACATGAGTTTATTGTGAAAATTTTGAGACTTTTAACACTCAGAACTGGGATCTCCATCACAGCCACATCCCTGCAAAGCATCCTTCTGTTCAAAATACTCTCTAACAAACAAACTCATGATGATCCCTTACCTTTCCACAGCAGACCACAGCCCAATATGCTCAAAAAAGCCTCATTAAGGACCTAGCACTGCTACAGTGAGTGTGTGGAATTTCTTTACCTCCTTCATAGAACTGCCAGTGTTTATTAATGAATTCCATAGAATTAAAACACTGACCTCAAAGAGTCAGTATCTAAGTATCTCTTGTGCTGGTAAAAAAGGACCTTGCGCTGTCAGAAAATTAAAGGAATGAACGTATACTAATAAGACAATTACAGTGATATTACCAGGGAACTACACATACACTTTCTATTTTAAAGGGTGACCTTAAAGCTCACTGTTCGCTGCACAAGAGAGCAGAAAGACAGCTCAGGTGGGCACCCTCGGATGTGATTCAGACTACTGAAGGAAGCAGATGCCTGATTTTTAGATGGATAAAGTGATGTGAGATGAATTGTGCTCTGTGCATCTATCTTAATGCCACTTTTTGCACTCATTTTTTCTAACTTGGAAGACAAAATTCTGCTTTCTAACCATGTTAAAACCAAAACTGACCACTGTGAAAGATGTTACACAAAATGAGTGCATGTTCAGTTCACTTAGACTGAGCCTACCACAAGCTGCATGTCAGCTGTGTCTTACAGATCTACTAACTCTAGCTTTCTCAAAGAAGAGGAGAATCACTACCCTCCATTCCCAACATTTAAGTGGAGGGTGGAATAGTCAGCAGCATGGACAGCAAAAATTTTCCCTATTTTTTGGATGGCTAAGCAGATGTACAAAATGAGACACACAACCTGCTGCGCACACACCTCTCACGCACTGTAGGACAAAACAGAGGAGAGAGCAAACCCTGATAACTGTCATTATTTTTCCCCTGGTCCCCTGGTATTGCAATCCATCATGTCAAAAGGGCACAGTCCATTATGAATGGGATGAAATAACCTGACAAAGGAGCCAAGAACTTAGTGCACAACCCATTTAGATTCACAACACTGAGATGTGAAACAAGAAGAGTAATTTCTGTATGAGTATGAAGAAAGAAAAGCATTAGGGGCTCAATGCCGACAATTTAAACAGCAAAACAAGCCAGGGGAACAAGCCAGGATTGCTGATCTGTGGTAGATGAAGTTGTCTTTCATTACAGATTTGCTTGATGTTCATTGCTGGTAATGTGCAGATGTCATTGCACTTGCCTAAGAGCTTTCTTGTAATGAAGGAGTGATTTTACATACTATTAAAATTATAATGCTGCTGCAGGGACCCTGAAGGACAACAAGCTGAAAACTATTACTGAAAGAACAAGATACAAATGTGTTCATTCTTCATATTCTATGCAGCCATTTATCATTCAAAGCAAATTTTACTGCTCAAATAATAGCATTTTCAAGGATCTCATATCTGTAACATCAGCCATATTTGAAATTCTCAACATTTCTTTTACAGAACTTATCATTTCAACACATATTAAGTGAAAGCGACTGCACAGAGAATACGTTTCTTTTAGTAGGTCCTGATTTTCTAAGAAATAACTAATTATAAAGGAGAAAAAACCTCTAAGTCTCGCAACTTAAATCTGGTGAAACTCAGTCAAATAACAGATAACACATTTTCACTTATTATTTGTTTGATAATTACTTAAATTATTTAAATAAAATATAGATTTAATTCTCATTTCAAAATTTGTTTATAACAACTAAAATTACATTGAAAACTATTTAATTAACCTAAGCAAGCTCTAGGTGCATTTGCATGGCTTTTATAACACCAACTCAAAATGGACTAAATGAAACTCCTGCAACTTCTCAAATACAGAGGCAGAAAACACAATTCTTCTTGGAAACTCTCTTGCTCATAAGCACCTTCATGCATATTAGCAGTGCCTTTGAGGTCTATTCATGGAAGTGTTTTCTGGAATGAGGCCCGATGGAATAAATGTAAAAATGGTACTCTATTTTCTAGTATTAAATATAGCTGAGGAGTGTCTAGTTTTTGAAAAGCAATTTTATTCTTTTTGCGTATGAAAGCCAGTGCTTCGCTGGTGGCATGCTTTGAAATTTCTGGAACCCATTTGTGTAATACTGGGAGTTGTTCTTCATGCCATGAAAAGTATAAAATTTCTTACTGAAGGAAAGCACTGGACTCAAATTTCTATTTCCATCGAGAAACACATACCTTTGGGGTCATCCTTGTCACTAATCTTTTTATTTCAAGAAGATAATTCTTTGCAGTTTTGTATCTTGATAGTTGTTCACAAGCATATCATTCTGTACCAAGATGTTGGTTTCCTTTAATCTTTATATTTCTTAAATTGCATTCCTTGCACTTGCTTTTGGGAAGATCAGAGCAAGAAATAACACATAGATATATTTTGTATACATTCTTTGTGCTAATGCATGAGAAGTCTTCTTCCAGTACAGTGACTGCTTGTAGATATGTTTCAAACGAGTTTTTACTTTTTGGTTTGTAGCAATTGAATTTTTTAATTACTGACGTAAAAATCATGAAAACAAGATATTAATCTTGCATTTTAATTTTGTGAGAGATAAAGCTATACTTTATAAATAAAGCTATTTGTTAAATGTAAATGATCTTTTATTTTTTTGTTTTCAAATGGTACTTGTAGACATACAGTTTAAGCCCTTGTCACAGCTGTAATAATAAAACTTTGAAAATAAGACAAAAATCAAGATCTTTCCAATAACCAAAATATCTTGATATTTGTACCAAAATATTATTTTTTTTTGTTGTTCTGGAATTGCCATGCTTCACATTCCATATTCTGCCTAGTTGTTTCCAATACTCATCACAGAGGAAATATCCCAAAGGATATTTACCTTAGATGAGAATGAAATCTACCACCCATATGCTAGATAAAATGAAATTATGAGTGGAAAAATCCTTACAATTTTTAGTATTTGAATGTCTATCTTTGTCCTATCTTAATTAAAATCAGTATATCTGACTGTCATTATTTTGTTACGAATAAAGTACATACTAAATTAATTAAACACTGTGCAACAGATACAAAGATAAATCTTGATGGGAAACCATCGCTATTAAACAGTATTAAGAAACAACATTTCATTTAGAGAGGTCCAGTAAGGTCATTGCAAATGCTTTTCACTATTTTTATCCCTCATTTAACACTGCAAGTGATTTACATCTGAGTGACAAAGCTGAATGAGGCACTAAAGCTCTGTTCATTTCAAGCAGAACAAAATAGGTTCTAAAATCATCATCATCAGAAGTAAATAATATCTCCTTTGGACAACGGAAGAAGCGTCAAATTCACGTACCCTAATTCTTCAACCACCTGTTACCTGCTGGAAGGACTGCAGAGCAGAGCACAAGCAATCCAGGAGGTTTCTGGAGGGCACTGGTCATCACTTCCTCAAACAGGCAATTGAGGAATGGACAAAGGCAGGTGCTCTGCTGGAGCACACTCTCTCATACTTGCTAGTGAGGAACTGGTCAGGAGGGGGAAGGTCATGGGCAGCCCTGGCTGCAGTGACCATGACATTGTGGAGTTCAGGAGGAGGGCCACTGAGACCTAGAGGAATATCAGGTTAAGGGAAGGCCAAACATGACCCTAAGACCTGATAGGATGCACCCAGGAGTTCTGAGGGAGCTGGACTACATTGATGAAGATGGTGAGACATACCTGGAAGTCTGTATCCACTTTTGGGGATAAAGACAGCTCCTCGATACAGAAGAGACAGGGACATACTGGAGGAAGTCTGGCAAAGGTCTGCAAAGGGACTGGAGCCTCTCATATGAGAGGCTGAGAGAACTGGGACTGTTCAGCCTGGAAGTGAAATGGCTCAAGGGAAACTTAGGAACGTCAACAAATGTCTGAGCAGGAGTGGTGTTGTAAAGAAGACAGAGATGGACTCTTCTTGGTAGTATTTAGTGAAGGGACAAGATGCAATGGGCATAAATTGAGTACAGGAAGTTCCAATTAAACATAAAAAAATACCTTTTTCCCTGTGAGAGTGGTCAAACACTGGAACATAGTGCCCACAGAGGTTGTTAAGTCTTCATCTCTGAACGTACTCAAAACCTTATTGGACTTGGCCCAGGCCAACTTGTGGTAGCTGACCCTGCAGGGAGGTGGGAGTATGTGATCTCCAGAGGTTCTTTCCAAACTCAACAGTTTCTTGATTTTGTGACTCAGTGAAACACACTGTAGTATTTTATTGTAGTCGGATCATGCAACAATCCTACCTTTTCACTTCCTATACTCAATCATTCCAGAACTAAAGAAAATAGCCAAATCATCAACAGAATTTTGTGTAAAAGGGCAAACCTAAGCTCAGAACGAATAAGCACATTTGATATTACATTGCTTTTGTTAAACCAAAGGAAGTACCACAGAGGCTAATTATTTTTGCTGTTCTTATCCATAAGCATTACGTTTTTCAATGTTCATAGAGAAAAACTTTAGTTAATGAGATCCATAAAGATTCTTTAATCAGCTTATATTATGAAAAAGTATTAAAGTCTCCACTTTCACAACAGGCACATGAAATATATAGTTTTATGATATATTACTGGCACAGGAACTCACCACCCCCCTTCCCCTGAACCACCTGCAATTTTTAATAGTCATGTATCGCCAGGGTACCAGAAACCCATAAAAGTTTAACCTGCCAATTAACAGCTAGGTAAAGTTCCAGCCTTGTACAACATTTTGATTACTTGCAAGAGCTTCTCACAAAATACAGAAAATATTTCCACAAAACTACTAGCCAGAGTTTTAATCTGATCTACTAAAAGTTGAGTAGTAGGAGAAAAATATAAATGCATTATGTATGGAAAAAAGCGCATCAATTTCTATTTCTGATAGTAGACCTGCCAAAGTCAGCTCTGGATTGAAAGTAGGTATTTGTTAAGAGAAGGCAGGGGTGGGAAGAAAGAAAAAAAAAAAATTAAAGACTTTCATTCTAATATTTCCTCCCAAAAGGAAGACAGAAAGCAAGGGCAGAATTCAGCTATTCTAAAGAGGTTCATCAAGTTGTGAAGTATAGCACAACAGTTTTCAATGTACTTCATGGCAGTCCATCAGACATAATGAGGGCAAATAACATTACCTTGGTTTTCAGCAATTCTTTAACAAGTAGCTGAGAATGTATCAGCTTTCAAAACACTTTCAGGAATACACAAATTGTAGTGCAAAATAGTTACAGTTATGTAGATCTGGACTGGAAGGTAGGTACTGAAATATACAGGTTTTGGCACTGCCATTGATAATCACAGATCTTAAGCACTGACCAATACCCTCATTAAGGCCTGAAAACAACAAAAAAAACCCCAACCAAACCAAATCAAACCAAAAAAAAATAAAAACTTATCCACCTCTGAGAGCTTTAATTATAAAGCAAGAAAATCTAATGCATGTTGGTGGGAAAGAGATCATAGACAATTTTGTTCAACAACTATAAGAGGCAGCAAGTCATATCCATCAAAGTAACTGGTGCTAATTTTTTGTAAATTCCACACAGCTTTGCAGGCGAATACACAATCTCCTAAATATGAAAAACATAAAGAGACAGCATAAAGGTGTCCTTCTGCAAGTGTAATGAGTTGGTAAAGAAAGCTGTTGAGCAAACAAAGAATACATCTTTGCTACTGGAGGGCAGATGTCATGAACAAGTGGGACAAAATAGAAAGTCAATATTAGTGGGACATGGCTGGAACTGCAAGCCTGGAACTTCATGGAATTAAAGCAAATAAATTATTTGGAGACATACTCAGTCTAAAGAGGCTGAGAACAAATGAGAAAAAGACAGCTAAGAGAGAAAAGAAGCCATAAACTGCTTAGGGCATAAGTGAAAGGACTTGGGAAAAAAAAAAAAAAAAGAGGGCCTACAGGGAACTAAATGATAATTGGAAAAGAGTTTGGGTTTACATGACACCTTTCTGCCACAGGGATGCAGGCACTGCAGAGTGACCTAAGCCCTGGCACTGCAGGGTTACAGCTGAGCATACGGCTGCATTCACAGGGGACTTCCAAGGCACCCCACAGTTTGACTGCTGCAGTTATACCTTGCCTTGGAGTCAAAAAATACTCGAATCCAGCTTGTCAAAAAATGCTGATATTATGCAAAATTAGTGTATGCCATTTAGAGGAGCTAATTAATAGCCCTAGAAAAGTCCTGGATACTCCCTGAATGAAGGTTTGAGTCATTTCTAATGATCCAGTCAACTTGACAAAGAGAAGGTGTACTGAATTTAGAGATAATGGTTCTTACTGTTTATAAACAAATTCTTCATCATAAAAGAGAAGCAAATTTGTGTACCACGAAGTCCAATACCAGGACAAGGATAAGCAGTTTTCTTAGAGTCTTAGCTTTGAAAAGATTCTACTGTACAGAAATCTCAGCTTGGAGTTTTCCTTCTGCTTTCTATTCCTTTTTCCCATCATTCTGCTTTTGCAGACTGTAATAAAAAGCTTCAAAACTTGATAAGTGTTTTGCAATGATGAACTAACAAGCAATTTGTAAGAATCGTTATCAGCAGTTTCAAACTGCTGTGATTTTTGTCAGGCTAAGTTACAATCTAGGTTTCCAGATTTTTGTGTAAAAGATCACTTTTCAGGAGATGGCCATCCATTACCATTGAAAAAAAAATTAAGTGAAATACTGTCCAGCAACTCATTTGTGCTCCCTTACCTGATCACAAACTAACTGAAGAAATAGCTGTGGTCTTTATAGCACACTCAAACAAAGCATCTTCCAGCTTTTTTAAACAAAAAACGCACCAACCAACCAAAAAGAAATCTAGCTCCTGCCTAGTCGCTTAGTTTTCTTAGTCAATTCTTTTTGTCTCTGTTTATGAAAATTACAATAAAATCAGCATTTGTA
Organism: Grallaria varia; assembly: GCA_013396735.1. Lineage (NCBI taxonomy): Eukaryota > Metazoa > Chordata > Aves > Passeriformes > Formicariidae > Grallaria > Grallaria varia. The sequence continues at coordinate 463,192 of VWZG01009964.1, read as the reverse complement.
GGAACAGAGCAGGAAAGGAAGTGGGTAATCTACTGAAAAAAGCCCAGCCAAAAAAACCTAAAAAAACATTATCAAAGCCCATAGATCTAACATTTTCAGACATAGGCTATAAACCCTAATTGAAAACATTTTGACTTCATGTTATTCTTATCTACTGTAATTTTAATTTCATTATTATAAAGGGAAGGGAATCAAAATCATTTATAAGTGCAGATCAAAACAGTATTTTACCACAAAAAAATGCAATGATGTGACATTCTGGTAACAACTAATTTATAATTTACTTGATTCCAGATCTCCACTATAAAATCAAGGACATACTCCGGTACCAATCGTAAGTTCAACTCACATTCCAACAAAACCAATAAAAATCAGCTTTTTTACATTTTGTAGGAATGGCATTTTAAGAATTTCTTGGAGAGTCTTGGCTTCTCAGGAAAGAGTTCTCAGAAAACTGGTTAAAACGGAACAAGCAATACCATTTATTTCTGGTTCTCTAGATGTTTAATATGAGTTTTAAGTCAGAACTATCATGTTTATTCAAGTCATTTCAGATAACTTTTTTCAAGTATTAAGGGCTTGACATACAGTATTAAGCTTCATCTGTAAGGACCATAACTCTACATACAAAGTATAATTATTATTATTACTACTACTACTATTGTTGTTGTTGTTATTATTTATTTATATTTTTATTTTGCAGTGCAAGTGTACAACATATGCTTGATTCAAAAGTCCTCCCAAATTTAATTGAAACAATCCTAACGTTTCCTAAACAACAAAAATATGTCAAATAACACATTATTTCCTCTAAATTATTACAACTTAAATAACCCCAACATAGTAGTGAAGTACAACAGTGTTCAGTAAAATAAAAACTAACTTCTACTTCTCTATTTCTAATTTATAAATTACACTGGATAGACAAAACTTAGGAAGGTATCACAAATGTTGTATTGGTTACTGGGAAAGGAAATTGTCTTCAGGCATTTTGCTTTGATTTGTGGCACTCCTTGATGCCACTTCAACTTAGGCTGAGCACGGCCAAGAAACTCAGCTCTCACCATGAAACTGCAAACTAAGGAAGCGAGACTGACCCATCCCTGGTATGAGTTACTCCTGATGAACGGTCTGCCCAAAAGGTAGCATATAAAAATATGTATAAGTCTGTTTCTTCTGTTTTGAAGAAGATGGGGCTTTTCTTGATTTTGATATACATATCTTAAATCATTTATTGCATTTCATGTTCACAAAGGAAAATGGATTATTTAGCTTAACCGCAATATTTTACTCTTGGCCAGTTAAATAACTGAAGAAACTAGCTTGCCACACACCAGTCATATGCCTCTCCATTTTTCAGTTTCATAAACAAGTCAGAGGAAAAAGAAATCTACTTTTTATTCACCAGCTTCTAGAACTAAGTAATTTATGCTTCACTCTGCTGAAACCCCGAGCCAAAGGAAAAGAAAATCAACTGCAATAAGTTTACCAGTTGGTTGCTTTATTAAAATCTGTAAGGTGAAATTTTTCAACACAATCAAATCATCATAAAATATGTTATGTATTTATGATAAATTAAAGTGTTATTACACTCCTTTTCACTCTAACACCACCCATGCAAGCAAGGGATTTTGTAGGCTCCAAATATGTGTTATTGTAAGGTACTGTTCTACTTACGGGTAAGTTGCATTTTCCATTATAAATCTCCATTTCCAGGGGTTTATTATTCAGCTGTAAAGATCTGCTTGGGGCTGGAATATGGCATGTAAAGACTAAATTCAGCAGCACTTTTTCAATGAACATTCAAGAAAAAAACCTCCACCAAACACTCACTTTAGCTATTTTTAAATTAGTAAAGTTTCAAACAGTCAAACAAATTCCACACCTGCAAAGATTTGAGTCTGGATCTGAAGTACTGACAAAAATAATCTAAGTAACCTCTGTGACCATCTGCCTGACCAAGCCCAGTATTCCCCTATGGCAAAAGAGCGAGCAATACCAACTGGGCAGCCTAATCATTGCAGCACTGTCTTCAAAGACTGCTCTTTCCAGGCCCTTTCATGAATATTTGAATGCTCTATCAAATATTCCTCCTTTTAGGTGTATATTTTTCAAAGCTACAATTAAATTAAAACATAATTTTTTGTTGAATTCCTGAAAAATAAATGCAAGATGCTACACTTAACTTTGACAGGCATAAATAATTACTGCTGATTAATTTTTTGTTAAAATATCAATAGTTCTGGCATTAAAACTTCAAAACTTTTTCAATGATTTTGCCATTATTTAATTTACAGTATTATGTTATAGATGCCCTGGGTCAGAGTACAGGTTCACTTAGCTCAGTACCCAGCTTGATGCAGTGACTTGTGCACAGGTACCTAGGAAAGAGTAAGAGTGTTCAGTAATTTTCTCTGGAAATTTTTTGTCTGTATTTTTTTTGTTTTAGCTCACAAAATGCTAATGATTTATGGTAATTCGGTACAGATATAGTGATAGAATGTTACATGCCTGTGCACCAGTATGTGACCATACATATGCAGCAACTCAAACAAACTTTAAAAGGTTTGGTTAAAGATTAAAAAGGCAGGAAACACCACATTAATCTCGAAGGTGCACCTTTCATTTTAACACCCTTGTGCGTGGCTGCTGTAACTGAATCTCTAACCCCACCTCTGTGTGCTTGCTGCTTCTACAAAACTTGACACATTTGCACACAGCAATCATTGCTCTACCACATCTTTTTCTCCCTCCTCTTTGAACATTATGTAATTGTCACTCACACATTACTCTTTGCATGGAATAGTAATGTAGATATAAAGACATTTCTTTCCAGGCTCTTGATATTTCCTTACAGGTTTTCCTCCGATTCACACTGCAGCCACATGCTCGATTTTGAGTTTTGCAAAGTCTGATAAGATGTGCATAGGATTACTGACCCACTGAAGCAGAAGTGCAGCACTAGAAGACTGAAAGTAAAGAGGAGCCACTTGGCTGCCAGTGTGGAACATGACCCATGACACTACCTTTCTCCTTAAGCAGTGGTTAGCACTGCACAGTGCTTACAGCAACCCAAGCACAGTTGCTCTACGTTTCACACCTATCTCTTCTCTGTGATGACCAGTGACAGGACCTGAAGTTGTGTCAGGGGAGGTTTAGGTTGGATATTAGAAAGAGATTCTTCACCCAGAGGGTGGTTGGGTGGTGGAACAGGCTCCCCAGGGCAACGGTCACAGCACCAAACCTGACTGAGTTCAAGAAGTGTTTGGATGATACTCTCAGGCACAGGGTGTGACTCTCGGGAATGGTCCTGTGCTCTCCTGTCCTGCTCTCCTTGTCTATTCAGCCCCAAGGTGCAATCCTGCAGTTTCCAGTCACAGTGCCAGTGACCCTGCCCAGGAGATCACTGTGACACCTCTGCCACATAGGCCCCCTTCTTCAAACATCTTGCTATTTCCAACTCTTTGGGTTTCTCTTTGTGCACTGTGAGGTCTGTTACCCTTCCCTGCTCTGAGCTGTTTTCCTAAAGAGTCCAAGTGTGTTCAGAAACTCAGTCTGTACAGGCTTTTCTACCTGTAAACCCCTAGTGGCAGTTCAGATCCAAAGCAAAGTGGTCACCACAGGCAGCAGGCGCACAGTGGCAGGAGAGCCCTGCCAGTCGCCAGTGTTCTGGGAACAGAGCAGTGCAAAGCCATAGGGGCGGACACATCTTCTATACACCAACGCTTGAAATGTCTTTACTAAAGTGAACATTGTAATACAGACAATTGACAGCTTATTCCACTTAAAACCTGTATTTAACTAGTCAGTGCATCTGCTTTGGGTTTAGTATTAACTGAAATGTCAGCACAGACAAAACCTCTTCCCCAGCATTTTTAAATATGCTATTGCACATAGTGCTGGTGCCACACAGTACCTGCAGCTGTATTTCAGTGAGCAAATCCTTCCCATGCTGCAATACCCAAGCATATCCCTTTCATTCGGGGACAAAAGGCAATGGCCATGTAAACCCTGAAAGATTACATGGCCCCTTGTCAACAGTTAAATGGAGATTATTTAAAAGACTTAATTACACAGAAACCTGACACACTCATTTTTAGTGGGCAGGCAGACTGCTGTTTATTTACTTTTTGAAATCTAGTCTAAATTAGACCTTGAGAAAGAGAAAAGTACCCTAGGTTTCAATTAACAGATTGTCTTCCACTAGTCAAGGGATAATTTGAGCTTTACAGAAACATGCATAAGAAGTAAAAATAAAGCATAAATACTTCCTCATACTGTATACTGTTTTGCATCAGCCTAGGTATTCTGTGGTTCATCACTGATGTTAAAAATATATATGTATAATGTAGTTTGGAGTGTATTAACATAAAGTAATACTGTCTCTTACTATCTGTAAGTCATTAAATCTTTCAATAACATCCAGTTTATCACCAGTGGTTTAGAAAAGGCATCATACAATTAAGAGAGGGAAAGACAGAAGCTTTCAGAAGGCAACTGTGCAGCAAAAGAAGTGTGTCAGTTGATAGCAGCAAAATATTTTTATAAGAGTGATACTACTTAGTAATATCAGTACCAAATTTGAAAATGTTTTGACTGCAACTATGCAAACCAGTGGCTGCAACTGTCTATGTAGATACACTGGAAGACATTTATGACACACATGTTGTGTGGAATGTCTGTTGAGGCAAAAAAAAAAATTAATAAAAAAAGCAAATTCTTAAAATTGGAGAAAAATACTTCAAAAGCTTAGTTTCATAATTTTCACTCATAATGACATAAAAATTAATTCCTTGCAGACTGAGGTACTGAACTACATGAGGTAAAAACCAAAACCAAACAACAACAACAAAAAAAAACCCCAAAGCAATACTCTTCAAGAAGAAACCTGTGTTACTGATGAAAAGGAGGAGAACTTAAAATTGAGTTACGAACTAGGCATACGATAGCGATTTACTGTTCAAATTGACTAACACGTAGGTCCAAAGAAATGAAGCACAATATTTTATCTTTAATGATTAGCATCAAAGAACATCTGCACACTGCTCTCGCAGCAAAAAGTGGCAGGAAGGAAATTGCATATTTAAGCAAGATTAATTCAGAATTTCTGAGTTTGTAATGTACTTCAGTGTCAACAGAGGGCAGGAGATTATCTACCAAAGATTAAAGAAAACAAATTGACAGCATTAATATATTTGTCATAGATATTTCTTTTAGCTTTTTAAATTTATATATTTCCAATATTGTGAACAAATAAGAACACAGGTGCCCACTTGCAAGGGAAAAAAAAAAAAAATACTATTTTTTCCCAAAGTTAGTTTCTATTCCAATTGTATCAAACAATACATACTACTGTGGCTTGTGTGTACCCATGAACTTTAAAAAAGCCCAGGAAAAATCAATTTCTGTTTGAAAAAAGAACAGAATTTGAAATCTTATTGCAAAATTAACACATAATAGCTTTATAAATCCTAATGCTTTCAGTAAGCAATTAGTAAGCCAGGCTGTCACACAGTCATTGCTGCACTTGTAGACTTTCCGTCATGAATTTCAGACTTCTGCTCTTCAGGCTGCAATTTCTCAGTGTGTTTTAAAGCTTGAGAGGAATAGGCAGAGGGTGTTATAATTTTAGCCCTATTGCCTCAGGAATGAAGGCCAAAAGTCCTGTTTTTGAAACTGTAATTTGGTTGCCCTAAAAATCTTAGAATCATAGAATCATAGAATTGATTGGGTTGGAAAAGACCTCAGAGATCATCAAGTCCAACCCTTGGTCCAACTCCAGTCAGTTTACTAGATCATGGCACTCAGCGCCACGTCCAATCTCAGTTTAAAAACCTCCAGGGACGGAGAATCTACCACCTCTCTGGGCAGGCCATTCCAATGCCTGATTACTCTCTCTGGAAAGAATTTTTTTCTAATATCCAACTTAAATTTCCCCTGGCAGAGCTTAAGCCCATGCCCCCTTGTCCTATTGCTGACTGCCTGGGAGAAGAGACCAACCCCCACCTGGCTATAACCCCCCTTCAGGTAGTTACAGAGAGTGATGAGGTCACCTCTAAGCCTCCTCTTCTCCAGACTAAACAACCCCAGCTCCCTCAGCCTCTCCCCACAGGACTTGTAAATAAATGATAACTGGTTGTTAATTGTCACGATATATTTTGCTACAATTTAGAAAAACGGTTATTTTTTTAAAGAAGTTTCATATACGATGCATGCTCAACTTACTGTTTTTCATCAGTTTTACATTACAGTAAACATTCAATCCTTCAGTTCTCTGTCTTCCATCCATTTGAAACCCCCATTGTTCTTGCAAAATGACATTTTTCTGAGAAGGAAAGCAAAGCTATGGACCATATGGTATCTTCACTAAATTAGTAGAAGTTTCACTGATGCCAGTGGAAACCAGAATTCATCTAGCCTACAGATTGTGTCTGTGTGTCATTGTTTGGGGTTAAACCACTTATGCAGTTTGTCCATCTCCTCAGGGGAAAGCCCTGCTGGTGGGCAGGCTCCTTTATTTGGCACATCAGTCCAGGCAGAGTTCAACCAAAAACCTAAATAGTTTTAACTTGCTGACCTGCCTCACCTATTCAAAGCACGCTGGAAATTCCCTGGCATGTTCTTGGGCACCAGAGCTGCCCAAGGCAGCTGTTGTTGCTTCAGCACTTCCAGTGTGCACCTCCAGTGCCAGCAGAGCCAGGCACGGCATCCTGCTCTGCAGGTTCCAGCAGTGCCAAACCTGCTGCCCTCGCCTCGCTCTGCCGGACAGGCTCAGGCCTCAGTCACCCTGCCCGATCAGATGCTGGACCATTGCTGAAGGCTTTGGCAACAAGATCAAAGCATCAAGCCTCCCAACAATGTGTTTGAAGTACTTATGTACAGTCACAGAAGAGACTGGCAAACTGGGAATAGAAACTGCATGGGCCGTAAAGAAAAAACAAAAAAACCAAACAACAACCCACCCAAAACAAAAAACCTGAACAGAATATGTGGAACATATTCTGTTTTCATCTTTAATTCCTCCATTTTTAAGGAATATAAAACTTCTGCAAACCATACACTGAAATACTAGTGAGCTGAATGAATTCACAGCAGAAAGGTCTTAGACTACATTAGGGTTATGGTTATTGCCATAAATTGTGAATAAATATTTATGAGTAAGTTGAAATATTGCAGGATCTTTTTTCACTGTGGGGTGCACAGATACAGCATACAATCCTCTACATGTTTAGGGGATTGTGCGTTTAAAATATCATTATTTAATGTTAGGTCCATTTATTAGAGCAATGATTAGGGGCCCAACCTGAGCTGGGAAAACCACCAAGCAAGGCTCTTAGTGGGGGGCCAGGGAGAGAAAAGACCAACTCAGGGCTCTGTTGAGCGGATGTGAAAGTCAAAGAAGGGGAGCAGCAACACATTAGCTCTGTAATGCAGATAAAGAACTGAAACACTTAGATGAGGTGACTTATATGAAGCAGTATGAAGTATCTACAGAGGGCAAAGGGGCACTTATGCCAAGGGCCAGCCCAGGTTTTCAAGCGATGCCAGGGAAATAACTGGGAAGCAGAAGTGGATTAGACTATGCTCCTGTTTCAATTAGAATATCATACTCAAACCCCTTCAGTTTTCATTCCTGTTTAACTGAACATCCTATCACAGCGTCACAGTTGCTTCAGAAAAAGCACCACCTTTTACAGCTGTGTAAAAACTTCCCTATGAGTAACATTTTCTGATTGTTCTGGGTACGTGAAGTCCAAAATCCAAATGCAAGTTACTATGAAAACAAAAACTGCTGCAAATTTAGGAATATTTTTTCCAGCCTCTGTTGCACATGACTATGTGCTTGTTGAATCAAAACATCCTACAAATATGGTTTTCATCTGATGAGCTCATGATTGATTCAACCAACAAGTTACCCTTCAAATCCCAGCTTGCTGAAATAAACTTTCACAGGAATATTCCTCCTTCCTGTAATTCTCATTTATGCACATACCATACAGTGGTTAAATTAAATGCACATTTAGTAAGTTTGGTCTGCAATTACTTACTTGTGCAGGAACAGCTTGCACACTCTGGGAAGTTTACTTTGTTAATTATGAGTCCATTGCTAGATATTTATGCAAATGAAATTACCAGGACACAAAGATGTGTAACAGGTATTTACATTCCCCTGTGCTCTGAATAGTGCACAATTTCTTCGGAAATCTTAGTGCATATTTATAGTTTTAAAGACCAATCTAATATATAAACATATATAAGGTTCTGCCAGCTCCTGAAAAGTTGAATATCCTGGATTTGCATGCATGAGTTCACAGTGCAAACAACATAATTTCAAAGCAGTGTGGAAGAATGAGTTTAAAGGAATAAAAGGAAAAATAAACCCTGGTTTATGTGCCCCATCAAATACCACCACAGCTGAAAGGAAGAACCATTAGTCAGCCCTTCATTGTGCTGCCATGCAGCAGCACTGGTGCTCAACAGAAAACCAGCCTGCAACCAAAACCTATTCTTTGACAGGGCTGAGAGGATGTATCACAGCTGTGACTTGCTGAATTTATGGCTTTCTGCTCACAACATAGAAATCAGGAGAGTTCATGTCCCAAGTGTCCTCTCAAAGAAGAGGCAGACCTCCGATATACTCAGGTATTGAGGGCAGTCAAAGAAGTGGGCTGTCCAGCTGTCCTTCCCTTTCCTCAAGCATTTCTGCAGCTCTAAGCTCCCAGACATTTCCAACATGGCCTTCTTATTGCTCTTTCTGCTGCTAAAGCAGTTTGGGCTTCAGCTTCTGGAATGCTCACATGCAATCATCATTTAATCAATCACCCACAGTTTCCCTTAGCGTTACATCTGGCATAAGGCAAGTGGTAATTTTTATTATTTATAGTTTCAATAATGCTAAAGAAAATCAAGAATATTTGTGTCTGGCACAGCTTTAAAGCATGTTACAAACAAGTGAAGTGGGAAAGCTTCTCAAAGCAAAACATACTGGTGGAAGTGTATGCAATGGGAAGAGTACGGCAACCCAACAACAGTTTGCAACCAGTTCAGTGAAGAAACACACATCTACATATACATACCTAAACAGACACAGAGAAATGTGTTACCATTATTATATTGTTTTAATATCTGTTCCAACATTGAAAATAAATAGTACTTGAAAAATAAATTATCCCTACTTACTTGAATCTCAACAGCAGAGTGCTTGTCAAATCCTTTTAAGTGACTAAAATTAATTTCATGTACTTAGCTGGGTTTTTTTTTTAAACAGCAGGGAAAAGAAATAACTCAGCAAATAGCACCTGGGTCCCATGAGCTCTTCGATAATATCATGCCTGTATCCAAAATGTTTTTGGAAATCCTTGAGTACATTTCCAGTATATCAGAAATAAAAGTGACTGTCAGACACTCTTATTAATCAGTTGGAAAAGCCAAAACAGCCCAGTGGGAGGCAGATACGTTTTATGTTGATGTGATTATGAGTCACTGCAGTTTGGGTTGAAACAAAGCCATTTATTTGAAAATCTGCTGCCCAAAAATTACTCCAAATTTTGTAAAACCTTTCTTTTTTTCTTTATTCTCTCTCTCTTTTTTTTTTTCTTTTTAAATTGGAGATCTTATATAAAAATTTGTTTCCATCACTTTATGCTGAGGAATTTTCTCTTGGCCCTTGTGTAGCATGAGGCCTATAACATCCAAAACAGAGGGCTCCACGATGTCTGCCATAAGAAAATACAGTGACTTGCTTTATTTTTAAAGATTAGTACAGTTGGCAACCATGAGGACATGAATGACATGATTTACAAGTTTGTGGGCCAGACAAAGAAGGATCAAAAGATTATCTGCAAGCAAAGAATCAACATTTCAAACTGAGGAAATAGGAACAGAAAAGGCTCATCTGTTCACAGACCAAATCTTTCCAGCAGCCCAAGGTAGCAGGGCCCAGAGCACAAGAAGTCCTCTGCGCCAGCTCCCTCTGCAGGGGTCTGGCTGCAATCCTGACCAGCAGATTTCACACCCCGAGCTTATAATTGCATGTAATCTCTGTGTCTGAGTGGAAAACAAACACACAAGTGAGCAGATCACTTCTAATGACTGAAAAAGAAATCTGTTTTGTTGTTTTTTCTTTAACCCAGGTATAACACCTGAACTGAAGTGCCTGCAGTTGGAGTGTCTAGCTGGCTGCAGTTTGGACCCTTGTCACAAAAAAGACATTTGTCCATTAAGAAGTCTCTTCACTCTAAAACAAAGGTCCGTGACTTGACTGTGACATGAGCCGTTTGTGAATGAGTAAGCTAAGCTACCTTCAACAGCACTCCAGAAAACCAGTTGTTCCGCCTTTGCACTTCATGGCACAAGCCCAGCAAGGCACATCTCACATGGTTAGATGCCTTCCTTGGGTATTGCTCTCAGGCTTCTTCCAGAACTGCCTTTATATAAGAAACACCAGAAGCAGCACCAGAACAGGAACTGAATGAAAGGTTTGTATTACGAGTTCTGAATATTGACATTACTTGGCCTTTTCTTCTGGTTTCCAGGTTTTCATAAAAGACAACAGACTTCTTGGTTGTGAAGATTGTATTTAAACTCCTAGAAATTGCCAGGAACAAGCAGATGGGGACAAAATCACATAACATGTCTGCTGGTAAGCTACAGACCACAGTCTGGAGAATTCAAAATGCATCAATTATTCCCGACTTCGAAAGACTCTTTAAAGACATTTCTGACTCCTTCCCACACCAGCCCTAAGGGAATAAACATTCTCCTTCTGCTCTTAGCCAGCATGGAAAGTGAAGGCCTGCTTCAGCTGCACCATCCAGCACAGAAAAGAAAAAGAGAAAAAGCATAATCTAAACCAGGGTGGGATCCGTGAAGGATACTGCAGCCAAATCAAACACTTTCCAAATGCTGGAACAGAGCACAATCCTAACTACAAATGAACCCTGCTGGTTTTACGATCTGCATGATGAAGTTTATCCAGGTATCAGTTCAAGGCTGCACCCTATTTACAGATACAGCACTCTAGCCTTTAAAGGCCTGTGGCAATACTAGGTAAATAACTTCTAATGACTTCTTCACAAGGATTAAGTTGTTGCAGTTTGGAGCTGAACATCAGAGATTCTTGTTCATGCTTCCTGGTTTCTCCTTTTCTGTACCCAAATGAGTGTTTTCAGAACACAGTAACTGGAAAAAAACCCGGTCTTTTCGCTCAAGCATTTAACCAGTCAGTCCTCTAGTGAATAATAATACCAAAGAAAAATAATAGTAACTGGATGGACCGAACTCCAACCAACAGCTCCCCCTACCAGCCAATTCAAAGAGGATCAAGAGAAGCAAAAAACGAAGCTAAGGATTCAAAGGCATTGTGAACTAAAAAAATTTTTCCAGTGATAGCAGCATAATTTTTAATACAAATGCAGATGCTCATGCTCAGAGTTTTGTGATGAAAGAACCTTATACCACAGATTATGGCTCAACAGAGTGCATCTTACAAATCACTTAAAAAATACTGCACTTAGCTGTATTGCACCATTTAAACCTACAAGATAAAGGGTTTCGATTCTGTTTTATAGCAAGAGGCACATTTTACTGTAGCTGTGTTGGAAGGTAAGTCATCAAATTTTGCAGCAGGAAACAGCATATGTTTGGAGGCGGAGTTTGACTGAGTTTACTGCAAGTATTGCAGATTCACAGAAGCCCTGGGGTTCAAAGGGACCTGGGGACATCTCCAGCCTAACCTACTGCTCTGCCAGATCAACACTGAATTTGGATCATACTGTTTAGGGCTTAATCTCATTGGGCCCTGAAAACCTCCAGTGCCAGAGGCTGCATAGCCTCCTCGAATAATCTGTTTGCTTAATTATTCTCATACAGATTTTTTTTTCCTTTTATTTTCAATTTATGGCAACTCTTTCTTGTTATCTTACTGGACATCTTCATAAAAATCCTAGCTCCGGCTTCATGGCAACAGCCCTTAGATGTACCAGAAGGCTGCTACTTCCACTTTTATTCCTAACTTTGTGAAATCCATTTAACTAGAAGTAAGTCTCAAGGGCAACTTACAATGGTTTTTTGGACACACTACACACACATTGTTTGTATTCAGCTACACACAGAGAAAGAACTCATTTATCATGAGGCTATGTGATCCATCACATAGACATCTCCAGACATCCGAGTTGGCTTATGCATGTTACACAGCACATAGATAAATCTACCTGTCTTGTGCACACATATCTAGTCAGCATACCAAGAGGGCATCTTGTACTTTGAAAGCTGTGGTTTGTGCAGAGATTTTCAATTCTGAAACAGTTTTCAACATTCTGTGCAGCTTCAAAGAGCCATTTGCATTCCTTTCTTAAAAGAAAAACAAACAAACAAACAAACAAACAAAAAACAAAGCAAAAAGCAACCATCAAAAGCCCACAAAACCCAAAACCACAAAACAAAAACAATAACAAAAATATCAACAAAGCCCAACAAAACACTCAAATGTTTAATCAAAATGTTTTCCTCTGCTTTCCGCCCACATGGTTATATGTCCTAACTCTAAACGGTACAGAAATAGTACAGTGTAACCGTAGCAAGCCCAAAGCACAAATTTCACATCTGAAAACGTGAGATCCACAATATTCTCAGTGAAAGGTACAAATACATATTTTGAATGCTTAAGGAGATCCATTATGTTAATTCTAAAAGTTGTTGCATGAGTCAGAAATCTATTTCAGTTCCTTTAGGATTATGTTTATGACACTCTCTAAGCCTTACCTTTGAACTAAGGTACTTATACCTTATATAAGCGCAAAAAATAATGCCTCTAATACCATTTAAAGCCTTCTAAAATGTTTATTGGTTTCCCTAATACTTGGTGAGTATATAAAACACTCACTAGTGAAATGGAGCGATTTAAAGATTTTAATAGCTCTCTAGAAGGATAAAACTGTCTAATTTGTTTGTTGCTTTTTCTCTTGTAAAAAGCATAGCTATACTTGAAACTTGTGATCCAAAATAAATCATATATATATACTGCATATAGATTATGGATTCACATTAACTGCCATATGCTATTTCTATACAGCACAGACTGACATCTTATTATAACCCTAAAGAAACCAATTCCTGGGTTCCCGTGTACATGCAAGGCACCACTGCCTTCACAAGTACAGCACAGAAAAAGCACAAGCAAAGCATTCAATGTTATGATCACAGAGAGAATAAATGGCCGAATACATCCCATTTTTTTACTTCTTTTTTTTTTCCCCTGAACAGCAACATATTGCCGCATACTCATGGAGATGCACATTAAAAACTTGCTCTAAGTGTAACTTAAGTTTCTCCTTCAACTCACACAACATTTTTGATCGATGCTATGTGGCTAAAACTATCCCATTTGAAAATCTCCAAGTGCAGCTAAGAAACAACCTTTTCCTCACTGACATAAGTGAATCACTGATAGACGTTACAGTTCAGCCTTTCCAGGCACAAGAGTAACTTGAAAACAACTCATTGCGCTTTGACTTATGCTTCTTAATTGGTCAAATGCAATGCCTCAAAAAAACATTTATTACTGTAAGAACCTTTATCAGCTCATTGCTAAAAATATAACAAAAATATTATCTAGAGCTACAAATAGCTATTTCATCATGTATCTGTAGATAGATGCTATTTAATTCATCTTCTAGCAAACTCCATTGTGGGGGGAAACAGTCAACAAATTGTTCCTATTCTGATTAGAAACTCCTACCTTCTGATCTTCTTGCTCTAAAAATATTTCACCAAAAAGCCAAGTTCTCCACCTGTGTTTGCATTATGTTGTATTTGCTTTTCATAAAATCCATGTAGAATTAAACTTAAAAAAAATAAATTCTTATATACACATATATTACTGCATGTGCACTATTATTTCTATGAGAGTCCACACACTTACTCAGGCATCTCAGGAATGCCATACAAAACCCTGTGTGCAGTCTCAAGCACCAAGTCTACAAGAGAGGAAATCTATGTTTGCTTTCATAGTAGTAAATCAACTTAACATGAGAGACAGAACAAAATTCTTTCTAACTAGTCACCTGCTAGTTACTTTCATATACTAAACATGCAGAAAATAAACCATAGTCAGCCATACAGTTTTAATTGTAGTGTCTGACTTCCAAATACTAAATATGAACCATCCACAGCACAACCATTCAAAGTCCTGTGAAGAGCAGAAGCTGTATCAGCCCACACGCAAGGTGGGTCCACCAGCTGCCCTTTGGAGTCCAGCTCTGCCATTCCCTGCACAGGGAATCCCAAGGCCCACAACCTCACATGCCAGTGGCAGACACTCAGGCCAACCAACAAGTTTCCTAGGGTTGGTACAGGCACACTGGGAGCAGGGGGTGTATGTAGAAGATGGCAAGAAATAGGAGACTATAAGAGTATAGACTGTAGAAATCAGGTGTAGCACTCTGTGAGATGAAGGTAACGACCTTTAACCTGCTTACAAGGGACAAGGTCTGTCTATACCCTTTGAACCTTCCCCCTAATATCCCATACCAAATCTTGTACATTCTCACAACTCCATAAAATACCCTATACTAAGTTTTATACAATCCCCGAATACTCTGGCTACTGGAACCCTGGCTGCAGGAACATAAAGTTCTCTGACACTTCAGATCTTTCTTGTCTAGTTTTGGCTGGGAAGAGTTAGGTTTCTTCATAGTAGCTAGTATGGGACTATGTTTTGGTTTTGTGGTGAAAACTGTTGATAATACAGAGATGTTTTTGCTAATGCTGAGCAGTTTTTACATAGTGCCAAGGCCTTTACTGCTTCTCACCTCACCCCATCAGCGAGCAGGCTTGGGATGCACAAGAAGTTGGAAGAGGACAAAGCAAGGACAGCCAACCCAAACTGGCCAAAGGGACATTCCAGACCATATAGCATCAAGATCAGCATATAAAGCTGTGTGAATAAGAAGGAAGAAAAGGAAGGATGGGGGGAGGGACAACTGGAGTAATAGCATTTGTCATCCCAAATAATGGTTATGCATGATGGAGTCCTGCTTTCTTAGGGATGGCTGAACACCTGTGAGATAACAGGAAGTGGTGAATGAATTCTTTGGTTTGCTCTGTGTGTGTGTCTTGGCTTTTGCTTTACCTATGAAACTGGCTTTATCTCAAGCCGCAAGTTTTCTCACTTTTACCCTTCTGATGTCCTTCCTGTGTGTCCCCCAGCTGTTCTAGAGAAGGGCCACCAAGGTGAATAGAGGGATGAAACAACTCTCCTATAAGAAAAGGCTATGACAATTGGGATTGTTCAGTCTGGAAGAGAGAAGGCTTTGGGGTGACCTAATTGTGGCCTTCCAGTTCCTGAAGAGAACCTACAAGAAAGACAGAGGAGACTTTTTACAAGAGCATGTAGTGGCAGGACAAGGGGGAATGGCTTCAAACTGAAAGTAGGGTTAGATTAGCTACTAGGAAGAAATTTTCACTGTGAGGGTGGTGAGACACTGGAACAGGTTGCCCAGACAAGCTGTGGATGCCCCATCCCTGGACATCCTCAAGGCTAGGTTGGCTAGGGCTCTGAGCAACTCGGTCTAGAGAAAGGTGTCCCTGCCCATGGCAAGGGACTGGAACTAGACAATCTTTAAGATCTCTTCCAACTCAAGCCATTATGATTGTGTGAGTTGCTCTTCCATCCCACCCAGGGGGTGAGAGAAAAAGCTGCTGCATAGGTTTTAGTTGCTGTCTGGGGTTAAACCATGGCAGATCTCATGTCATCCTAGGGAGAGATTTCTTTTGGTGATTTTCAGACCTCGGACCTCCACAGCATTAGGCACATGAATCAGCAGCACTTGGGTTACTGCTGCTACTACCGTACAGTGCTACTGACAGTCCTCTGACTCTGCTGTACCTTTGTGTGCCCTCTGCTCAGCCCCCGCTCACTACACCCAAGAGGTACCTGTGCAATGATCCTTTTCAAAAGTGATTTCACTTTTTTAACAGCATTATTAAATAACTTGAAATTCATTTCAGATGGCATGATCTGTTGTCCTGTGATAAAACATAAACTAAAATGGACATTCATGTTTCAGTGAAAAGTATTTTAAAAAATTTCACAAGTGAGCATGATTAGTCTAGGTCAACAATGAGACAGTGTTTACACTGGCTGGAATATAAATAGTAAGGGTAGGTGTCTATTCAGTGTAAATACACTCCTAAAGACACAGGAACTCTCCATCCAAGGAAATCAGTGAAGTCATCAGCACTGGGTGAGGGCATAGCAAAGGCAGTGCCAGATACCTGCTATAAACAGGGTTGATTTTATTAATAAGCTAGCTCTCAACAGAACTGTTTTCATGTACAGCTATTTTAATAAGCAAGCATCATGGACTTAGCACTTTCATCACATGCTATTCATGACAGAGACTTGGCACTTGTCACCCACATATTTACTATGATATCACAAATAAATGAAATAAAATAGAAAGCAAAAAACTATTAAGTCTAAAATTTACTCAAAATATAGGCCTTTATATTAATGGTCAGGATTTCAGCTTCAATGCTTAATTACCTAGAGGAAAATCTAGTCTAATGAACACTGAATTCAGTGCTGTGTTGAGGATCTAATTTGGTATGCAGCAGCAGCTGAGAGAAGGATTTCAGTGATAAGAGATGCAACACGCAGACAGAATGGAAAAGAATTCTGCAGCACAAAGTCTGCCAAAACCTTCCACTTTTTTTTTTTTTTTTAATTCTAAGGCTTTGGGTCCTCTCAGATTTTTAACTATTTAGAATGATTTGCATACTAAAAATAAAAGAGAAGATGATGTGTGAATTGCCAGGAAGTTTTCCATATTTTTTAAACTGAAAAATAAATTCCATTCCAAAATGTAGCCCAGCGAATCTCAGCAGAAAACAGCAACAGTAGCAGTAAATGTGTTAACAATTTTCAAAGTTCATTTGCAAGTTCCATGGTCCTAAAAGAGAAATAATGTATTTCCTAACATTCTCACAGAGAGATAACTGGAATTTCAAGGAACAGCTGAGGAATGTTAATGATCAGTAAAAGAGATTTACTTCAACAGTTCAAAGTTTGGGAGCAGTACTGAATATATCCCTTTCAGAGCCAACACTGTGTCAGTGACCCAGATTATTGAAATGTCATTTTTGGCACCCTAGTTCTCTCTTACTTTTCACTTACAAGAGATCTAGTGCCACACAAAATTAACATTTCAAATACTACAGCAGCAGTTTATTTCCTAAACGATTATATGATGCACTGATTTCCTCAAAGAAATAACAAGCAAACAAAAATAATCATATGGCACAAGACAGAGATCTACAAATTTTGGTGAGAAATTCAATCTTGTTATCAAGCCTCTTAACAAGTATTGGCACCTGAGCATTCCATAAAGCATCCGTTCCTTCCATTCTAATTTCCTTAAGCAGAAGTCACCTATAAGCATCTGTATAAACCTGAAAATCCAAAACTAGTACACCATTATCCTTCCAAAATATTCCTAGATATTAGTGAAGCTGCTGTTAGGTATTAGATTAACTAATCTTTATTACAGAAAACCATTCTGGTTCTGTCTTCCTTAATCCACAAAAGATGAGTGTAATTATTTGTGATTTCACTGCTGTTTATGCAGTTTAGTTATATATAAAGAGGAAGTTGATATAAAACAGTTGGTTCTACTCCACTCTTTGAACAATATTACATTTCAAGACTGGAAAAGAATGTGGACATTTCAAAACCCACAGATGTCTTACTCAATTCTTTTGGTTTATATATACTTTTAATGAGGATTTGTAAGACCTTGGCATTACTTTTAGAGTAGGTGCAGTACCCACACATATTCTACTCAATTTATTATTGAGCCCTAAAGAAAAACAATTCTGAGTTCAAATACAAGATGACAATTCCACTGAGCTTAACAGGATTGCAAGAATTTTATTTGAAAACAGAAATCATTAACCAGATATTACCCAAATTTAAAATGGAAGTATTGTTTTAACTACAGAAATTAAATTCACCATGTCTAGATGCATTACAAACTACTACCGGCTCTTCCAAATTCACCTGCGTATCGATATCAGCCATTCAGAAATCCTTAATCCACAAGAAAAATAATAATATACTATTTCTGAAATAAAAACAAAAGTGTGAGAAAAAAAACATAGATGACTGCTAATTGGATTATACCTTTTAGGCTTCTGTAAGAATGGTGCATAGACATAGTTTCAGTTTTGAGCATGAATAATCCTATTGATTCATACAGAAATATTCATATACTTATGATTTAATTTATACCTCCATAAATTGCTAAAAATTGAACAGCAAAGATCTAAGTGGAGAAGCAGCATCTTTGTTTCTAAGAAAGTGAAGTAGTCAGATGCATATAAACAACCTGTTCTCTTTTTCATTTATTTCTACACATGAATATAGGGAAAACAAACCTTATGAATCCAAACAGCCTCCTGAACATTGTTTGGTTTTTACTTAGCTGTTTTTTCATTCTCCCAACAAATTTTCCAGGCATTTTAATTCAACATATATATATAAAAATACTCAGAAATATAAGTAATACTGATTTAAGAAAGATTCAGAAAACTGAGTGTTGCATTAGAATAGGCACAACTGGCTATGGAAAACCAATTGAAATATCATGTGTAACTTGAACAAATTCATCGGAGACAACGTCTTACTGACGGGTAAGGAAAAGACCACATCTTAAAATGAAGATAGCTATTGGAAAAAGAAAAGCAGAGAGGCTAAAGTAAAATCATTTCATACCACAGCTGTGAGCTGCTTGTGAGTCAGAGACTCTCTGCTGTACCCAGTATAATACTTTCTGTGCCTCATGCTCCAGCAGGTCCCTGAGCCTTCACACTGCACTCTCCACTTCCCCAGACACGTATGTTCTGCAAGTGTTTGCACAGCAACACAATACCAGTATTAGCCCAATACAAAAACATCCAAGTAGAAAAGTGTTTAAATTTTGTATTAAATTAAATGTAATACAAGTAAATGTTTCAGTTAATAAAACTTCTATGTAATAACTGTTAATCATTGTGCATTAAGATAACTTTATCATAATAATATTCATTACAATGAATAAGCTGATTTGGTAATAATGCGGATGTCACATGCACTTCAGTGGGATTCCTTCAGTCACCAACACCACAGCCGTTATTTTTAAGTGCTTCCAAAAACATTAATGTGCAATGTTAATCTGAAATCCATACCTCTGTTATTTTCACGAAGCAACCAGCAAGGTTTGTTTAGGAAATTTCATGCCAAGCTTCAGAAGTGTGCACTCTAACCTTCTTCAACACATAATTCAAGATAAACACTTTCTTCATGACAGATGTTTCAAGAGATGAAGGAGTGGAACAAAGGCAGAGAGTGACATGAAGCACAAGTTCTACACCATTAAGATGAATGGACAGATTAGCTGGAAAATCCATAATGACACGTTGTACTGGCTGAAGCAGTTCTGTTTATGTAATTACAGCTTTGTTGTTTAACTGAAAGGAACCTCTGAACAAGACCTTTACCTTATTACCCCTGCACCAGCATCTTGCCAGTGCTTCGGTATCCCCGTCCACTGCAATCCACCTGACATCTCATTAAGGGCTTTTAAGTGTCACCTACCAGAAGACAAATGGTTCATTAGCTAAACCATTACAGGCTAAAAACAATCTTTATGCAAAATGTTCCAAGCAACATTCACATATATTGCCAGCAAAGGCAAAATAAAAGTCTAGCAACATAATCCCATCCAGCACAGCCAGTCACTCGACCTACATCTATTGCTGCCAACAAATTGCAAGACACCACCTTCTGCTTGCCTTTAAAAAGAGCTCTATCGGGCCTCCTAAGATGCAAAACCTGGAAGTGCAAGTCTGTGTGCACTTCACTGTAAAAAGAAAGATCAAAGCAACATTTCAAGCAAGTAAGCCTGCTGCAGTCAAGCCTGTCTTCTCCGTTCACGTTTGCAGCAATACTGAAGTCCACAATGCAGAGGTATGCAAGGAAGTAAAACCTAAGGTTTTTCTTTCAGTAGTGACTTACCATGTCCTCTCAGACACACAGTGAGTTAATAAGTGATTACAAGAGGAAAATTATTTATGAGTGTGGCCAAACTGGCTCTCCTGGAATACTAGGATCAAGGAAAAGAAAACCAGCTTGAATTTGTGCACGAGTGCTCTGCTTTTCTCACTAGGAAAACCACTGAAGGCAGCTCAGAAAAACTGAAATATTTTTCTTAAGTTACAAATAGCCTAGTCTCATGTTGGCTGAGCACAGATTGCTGAAGGACTTCTTGTGTGCAGAATAAAATGAAATTGCTCACTGATTTTCCATGTTCTTCTTCTAAAAAGAATAATACATTGACAACATGAAACTTCTTATGAAACAACACCTGCAGCCATCCTAATAGATAACTGTTTCTATTTCACAGTCATATAATTTCCTTATAGCAAAACTAGCACAACGAGAGGTAATATGTGCACAATATGTGCCAAAAATTACAGGAATGCTGCAGAAAATGCTTTAGAGCAACACAAATTGACTTTCTTATTCCTGCAGTTGAACGTGAAGTTTTCCCATTCTAGTGCTGACCTTCAGAAATCCATAGAAAATGAGGAACAGACCAAAATAACCCAAATAGCAGCATAATACAAGTTGCAGTAATTATATGACATGTTTTCAAGTCTGCTTCAAGAAGGATGTTCCACAGCACAACTTCTGAACTCCACAGTCACAGTTCCTGTAGATTGTATCACTGCAAAGGATATTAGGTCATGGAGAGACAACCATGGCAGACACTCACGCCCAGGGTTGACGCACGATCTATTTAAGGAGTAAGGGAGTACGTCAGGGTATAGTTCCATGCGTAATTCTTCTGTAGCACATGGGGAATCCAATATTCAGTTGTATCACAGACCAGAATATAAATAACTAAAGTTTTTTAAACTCCAAATCTCCAAAGAAAGTTTTCCTGAACTGCCATACAACAACGCTCATGAAGTGCTTTTCTCTGCCTCTGAGGATGCTGCAGGTGTCCAAAAGTCAGTCTTTGGGTAAACCACAACTTTGGTCCAAGGTATGCAGTGCTTCAGTTGATCCTGACCCCTGACCAGCCTGGAAACTAGGTACAGCAGCACCCCAATCACCCTTATACTCTCTGCTTAACTAAGCTGTACCAACAAAATTAGGTTTCTCTCAAAATGCAGACATATCAGCTTTCTTTTCAAAGCATAGCTGTCCCAGAAAAGTAGCACAGTTTCCAGATCCTGGCCAACTTTCCCCTGAAAGCCCAGTTTAGCAGGAAGTGGAAGACCTAGATGCAGTTTGCTTCTCGGCTGGAGGAGGCCCCAAATGTAACTTCTGCTTTCCAAGAAGCTCTTTGTGAATTCAGACAGTTGGAGAATTTGGGTATCACAAGGTAGAAAGCAATCAAAAAAAGGTACCTTGCTCTGGGTGAGTGGTGAGGAAAGATTTAGGTCCTGACGACTACCCTCAAGATTATTTTTGTTGTTTCATAGGAAGTTCAAAACCAGAGTCATAGCCCTATTGCAGGTTTTCTTTTTCTTAAAAAATATGTATTACAACACAGATTTAAACAGTTGTATCATACATCTTCTGAACATTTGTTAGGGTTCTGGGCAGGGAAACTTTAGTTGCTACAAAATCTCTACAGTCAAAGAAAGTGATAAATATAGTTTGCAATGTGATTATACTGAAACAGTTTGTTCCAGTCATATGGGAATCTTGACTTGACATTCTAATTAAAAAAAGAAGCGACAGAAAAAAAAAGTTTCAGATACATACTTTCTTATTAAAATTAAGGAAGCAAGAAATTTTCTTTTTCTAAGATGAAGCAATTGAACCAACCAACATTTTAGCTACAGCAGTTACTTATATTTCCTATAATTTCATTTAACTTCTAGGTAAAATTAGAAAGAAACAAACAAAAAAACCAAACCAACCAAAGGAAAAAAATCCACCAAAACCAAACCTTCCCAAATTCGTGAAAACAATAACATAGCAATTCCTGAAGAGAGATTGATAAGGCTCAGGTTTATGCATACCAACACCAAACTACTTTTCATAGCAAAATTTTCCATAACTTTTTTTTTTCCCCTCATAGGAAAATTTCTTCCACTGTGTGGAAGGGTCTTGAGAAACAGGGATTGACCTGGTGAACAGTGGGCTGTGCAGTCCAGACTCTGACCTGATCATCTGGACAGCTTAGCAAAGCAAGCTCTTTTCTCAGCATCAAAGTGCATCCCATTGAAAGAGCCAGCGATCTTCTGGGACTTGCCTGGGGTGCCAGTTGCTCTCCCACTGTCAGATCCTGCAAAGGTAAGGGGAGCCAGCCAGTGCTGAGTTAGCATTTGCACTTGGACCAAAGAAGCTGAGGAAGGGCATCAGTCAAGAATAAAGAAAAGTTGTCTAAGAGTTCTCCCACTAAACAACTGGCACAGATGAAAAAACCTCTCCCTATGCACAGCAAAGGAAATGGCATATTAAAATGCCTATATGAAAGACAGATAAACTGAAAATTCTGGGACCACAACTGCTTTTAGTAGCTTGACAAATTTATTTTGCTCTATTAACAATCAAAACTCAGTTAAAAAGCAAAAAGTAGGTATCAACTACTTAAAATCCATCTATTATTACAAATGTTGAGTTCTCTGACCTCATTTTGGTTCCTGCCAGGTAGGCCAGGCCAGAAACAACATGTGATTTCCTTTTCCCGGTTCAAAGGAATCTGAGTTAAGAGTCTGTAAAAGGTGCAGCAGGAAGAGTCTCATGCTTGGGTGTCTCGAACTTTAAGTAGTTTTAACAGCCATTTAAATTTGCTGCTGGTACCCAAAAAAAAATAATAAAAAAAATTAAAAAGAAAGAAAAGAAAAAAAGAAAGAGCTGTAAGGCATAAATGCAGTAATTCAGTGTATCTGTAGAAGCACACAACAGTGCCAGATTCTGTCGTGACAGCACGCCAGTTCCCAGGCTGCTTGTGCAGTAGACTGAGGAAGAGGCTGGCATGTTAAACTTTCTCTTGGGTTACAAACAATCTGCTTTCCAAATCACATGGGCACTCTAAATGATGCCATCAGTTTGGTTCTCTGTTTATGTATTTGCTTTTAATTAGGGGAGTCTCCTGTATACCATTGCTATAAAAACTTAGTAGAAAGAAAGAAATTATTGAGCTAATTAGGTCTGTAAAAGACAGCTATCCACTTTTTATATCATTTTGTACTGATGTAAATAATGCAAATGTTTCAGATTAAAGATAGAAGACTTTTGAAGATATTTATGTGAAGCATATGATGCTGAGCATTTTACTTCCACCCTGGCCCACCTCCCCAAATCTATTATTCCCATTCAAGAAGATCACAGCTGATTAAAAGTTTTGAACGAGTTGTTTTCATCATCTTTTGTCACAATAAAGAACTGTAGCCACAGCAGCATCTATGCTCAGTTCTGCTTCTCAGAGTCAATGCCTGTTACTTGCTGAATTTAGCTACACAGGTACTTTTGATCCATCTCACCTACCTGATACCACTGGGCTGCATAGAGTTGGGCTTTGTGTCTTATCTTTCACAGTCACTCCTTAAAGAACCAAATTGTGAGAATGCTACTAAGGACACGTGTTTAATCATCTACTGTAGCTACCAACGACCTCTTTATTACCAGAAGCACAGTACCACCAAATGGCTGGAAGAATCAATCAGAAGAATGCCAGCAGGTAGACAGTGCCTCAGCCCCTGTTTATACCGTATCATAGAACACGGCTTAGTATAAATCAGTCTTTAATCATGTTTAAAATTTACCTTTTTTTTTTTTTTTTGCAGAAACTATTCCCTACATGTCTGGATGAGGCCCTCCAAAATGCCTTAAAAATCTAATAAGGAGCCAGGAATTCTTGTGGTTTTATTCCAGTGCTGCTACTGACTTGTTGTGTGGTCTTGGAAAAAGCACTTATCCTTCCTCTGGATTTTGTTTCTCGCATGTGGTGATATTAATATGCAGTAGAAACTAAGGCCATATCATCTGTGAAGCTGAGAAAACAAGTTGACATACACAGTAAAAAAACTCCAAACGCTCAATTATATTCATGATCTGAAATACCATTTTAAGCTCTGAGATTATTACTTTTTGGCAGATAAAAACATTATTGTGAAAAATACAGGACACAAGTGCAAAACCTGTATCTGCTACATGTTATCCACCTATGCATGCTTTCTTACCCAGCAGCATCTTGACATACACTTTCTCGCCTTTCTCATCCAGAAGCATACCAGTACAATTTACTTGGAGTCAGTGATGCGTTGCAGGAGGATGCTTCACTCGGCCCATGGTACCTTTTTCATACACCATCATTAACCTTAATTCCCACTGCCTATCCCCTCCCCCTAAGTACTTTGAATAAGGAATAGCAGGTTGTGTTTCACCGTCATTATGCTCAGCAAACTGAAGGAGTTACCCCCAGGGTCAGCAAAATTTTCCTGACCTTACAAAGCCAAGGTTGCAGAATTCACATGGAAAATATACGTACAACAATCTAATTCCTGAGCTCCACATTTTACTGTAGATAGTACTAACTTAAATAATTAGTCAAAGTCATACATCAGTTTTTCAATATTAATAAACTCAGTACAATACACTGACATTATGTCTAAGTTTCCCACTCTCAACTTCGAAAAACTGTGATGTGTTCGGCAGAGCTAGTACAGTAAATGACTTAAAGATCTAAGGACAAGAAACTTCATCTATATGCAGTATATTAATAATTTCTGAGATTGCCTTAAAGAGCATGAGTGATGTATTACAATACTGGTGCTCAGTAGAATGGCTGCTGAATCACACTGAAGCCATCCCGATCCCACTGGGCAAAGGGCTCTGGAGTCCTCTCTGAAAGACAATTCCCATCCAAATAAGAAGAGACTCGAAGACCTTCTCCTGGCAAAATATAATTTTTTGCCATAGTGTCAAATAATTAGACTTCAAAAAATTTCCCACTTTGTTTCAGGGATGAAATGGAAGCATTTAAAGGGAAAACAAGAAAGAGAAACAGCCTCAAACTGTCGAGCAACTGCACAGCTGGACACTCCGGTGTCAGCCCCAGATGTAACCACAGCCAAAGGGGGTCCTGAATGTGCCAGGAGGTGTCAGTTCTCCTCTGCAACGTAAAACCTTCCAATTGAAGATTTGTTTTGGTTTAGTTAGTTTAGTTAAATTAGTTCTTTTGCAATAAAAAAAAATTATACTGGATCCACTGAGAACATATTCTGAAGCTCTGGAGGAAAGTTCTTCCAAATACGAAAAGTTCTTTCAAATAAGAGATCATGCAGAAAGTCATGAAAACATCTCAGGGAGTCATCACAGGATTTAGATATGTTTTACATAGGAAAGTTATTTTCCAGGTACTCTACTAGAGCAAAATTGGCACACAGGGTTTGATTTAAGCATGCCCATTGTACTGTGACAGTCTCTTTAACCTGAAAAGGTCAGGGATGGTCTCACAGTTCGTTAGAACACAACACAACACAAGCCTCGGAGAAAAAAAGTCTCTTTTTTTTTTCCCCCTTGAAAATCTTTCATGCATAGATAACTAGCTATTTTTACAGACATTGTGAAAAAGAATCATATCTGATATGTCATAATTTATCCTAAAGTCCATGAAGCCTAGAACAGCAGTGTAATAAATTTTTAAGGTAGCAAGTATGATAAACAATATTTCACACTGGTGGTACTGAAGAGATCAATTTTATTCTGCCTCAGAAAAACCTACTGTAGTTCCCAGGAAAGCCAGCTGGGAAAAGGGACTCATTTTATTATAATTTCCTAATGGAGTATTCACACCTAGTTTTGGAGAAAATATAAAATGACAGGATTTCATTACTGCTCAGTGGATTTTGCAGCCATAGAAACATCTGCATTAAAGCATAACTAGGAAAGAAAGTGCTTTTTGATGCTTTTAGGGAAATTTATCACCAAACATAAGTAATAAGCCCAAGAGAGTTCATGGCATCTATAACAATTTCTTCTCAAGAAAAAATGTGCCTTATTTTCACTGATATTAATACTCGTTATTTCTACATCATGACAAAGTATTCCAAGATCAGTTTTATCACCAGCTAATATTTTAATGATGCTAATGTTGCAGTTTTAGTATAAATAAATAATCTCCATACATTTAAATATTTAGATTTAAATTTTTCCAAAGTTTGGATATGTGCATTTGATCTGTTTCTTGTGCAGCTAAAACATCTGTTTAGGAAAGACAGAGCAACCTAACACTTCTGTTCAAAGCAATGCCCTGGAATTTCCTTGGTTTTCTCAGTCTTTATTGCAAAGCTAGGACAGCACAACAGAGTACATTTGATTTTGCCTAAGAGAAACAGACTGTAAGGTTCCAGTCCTTTAAACCTTACAAGTACTCTTCAAATATAAGCATCTTCCCCTATCACTGTGCACCTGATGCAGACACTTGTCAGACTCCAAGGTCTTAGAGGATGAAAGACAGTAGGAAAATTGAAACTCCATCTTTGGCAGTCCTCTCATGAAAAAGCAGGTGGTTGTGGCCAATGTAAAGAATAAAACAGGATCTGAGGAATGCGTCATTTAATGCCAAAATCACTGACATGCATGTATGTCATGAATCACCTTTATTGCTTTGAGATTTCATGTTGCTAGAAAGTAGGAAAAACAAACAAAAAATTTTTTTAAGCTATATGTGTATGTCTGGGTGCTTCTACTTTCAAAATGTCACTGTGCACTGGCATTTATTGTCTACTGCATCATTCAGAAGAACAGAAGAACAATACAGTAGATTTGGAGGAGCTTTTGTTTGGGAATTTTTGGGAATAAGCCTTTTATTTACAAAAGGATAAAAAATTGAGATATCCATTTAAATTATAAAGGATATATGTGATTACTTTTCAAATAACAGTCCAAATACATTATTTCTCACATTTAATTTTTGTTTTCAGAAAAAGAGCTGCATTGTACAGCAAATGAAATACAGTCATCTTACTGGCTCAGGAATGCACCACAACTGGAAAGAAGGTTTGATGACACCTTGTAGAGGATGTAAGACATGATAAAAATTAATAAAGCCAAGTGTCTGATAAGGCCACTTTATTTTTAATGAGTACTTTAGATAACTAAGGCTCATTTCACCCTCCTTGGAAGTTTGTATCACAACCCAGCTCTTCAGCACTAAATCTCTATCTGGAAACACCCACTGGGATAACTTCTTTCTTTCAGAAACAGCACCAAGAAAGAGACAGTAACTTCTGCAGAACTAACCTAACCCGATGCATCTGCCAGCCTTCTGCGCTCGCCCCCCACTCTGTTCTGAGGTTTCTGCATGTTAGCTACCGGCACTCCTTTTCCCTCTCCAACTTCCCCAAAGGACAAAGTTAACTTTCATAAACAGCAAAGTGTGCTAATTCAAACAAAACACAGGACAGCAGTTCTTTTTAGGCAGTAAAGTCCTGTCTGCATATTTTAGCCCTTGCATAATTGTTACCTTTAGCTCATAAACTTCAAGGTCAATTCGAGGTCAAGAGTAGGTGTTTAGCGCATGAAACTCAGAAACGCTGCTAGAAACAGCATGCTTTATAAATCACTGCAGTTTGTTCTCATTGGTTTTTGTTGTGCTTTTTTTTTTTTTTTGTCTAGTTTTTTCTTAGCATCTGGTAGATTTTCATCTGCCTTTATACAATGTACATTTACACAGTGATTTCAAGCTAAAAGTATAATTGATATACTTGAAATGCAGACTCGCACATTGCTGTACTCCAAATTTGACCACTTCCCCTCTAACATCCACATGAAGTTAAAAGTTTGTTTGCTGAAGAGCAGCACCCAGCCACTAAAACAAGACAGTATTTATTCAGAGCTGGTATCAAGCATCTGAAGGAATTCATTCAAGTCAGATAACTTCTGTTATACAGATTATTACAAATTGTTCTGTCATATTGAAAGCCATGACAAAGTTTACACTCAATTCCATTAAATACAATTGAATTCATACTGTTCTCACTTTTAATAGTAACTGCTAGAATATCTTTTCTTCTTTTATGTCATGGATAGTTTATTTTGCTTAGGACAGAAGTACACTGCATAATACTAAGTATTCTATGAAGATAATTAGCAGAATACTGTGACAGTGCAAAAGGGTTCACAAACTAAATAATTACTCATATCTTTGTTAACCTGAACTTTCACACAATGGTAGTTCAGACTGATGACTGGTTCTGTGCACACCCTCCTGCTTTCGTGCTCTTGATACACACCATACAGCAAATAATGTCATCGATTTCCTTCAATTACATTGCAAAGGACTACTTTGCACCCAGGGAATACAGGGTTACAACAGTAGCTTTTGCATCTCTCAACAACAGAACTCGGCACTTAGAACGTGACTGAGGAGCACATAGGAGGACGGAAAAAGTCCTTTACTTAGTGCTCTTTAATTCTTTGTGGTATAATGAGAGTATATCAGAATTTATGGCTAACTAGCACATGTATTTTTTTTCCCAGGAGAAAAGCCTTTCATAACCTATTTATTTCTGTGGCACTCAGGAGTTACGAGATCCAAGTCCACTCATAAAAGTGGTGTCCTGCTGAAAGTGGTTTGATAACCTTTCAATTAAAAATAGTTCAATGTCCTGCTGTGTTTTCAAAACACAGATCAAAATGCCAAACCACCAGAATTTTAAAAAAGCAAGCTTTAATGGCAGTGCATAAAATTAGTTACTTGTTCTTTAAAATGGAATCATTTATTGTTAAGCCTTTTTTTTTTCATCATTTGATTAAACAAAGATTTGAGTTGCAACACAACAGCATAGAAAGGTCAGTATGGCTACAGGAGAAACCTTATATCCTGTGACAAAACCAATAACCACCAGGGTATTTGGTTCATAGAAATAAAGCATTTATTAAAATATTTTGCTGATTCGCTAAGGTACTGGGAGACATTTTGCTGAGTGCATAGCATGACATTCCCAGAAAGAGATATATTTTATAGTGAAGTTGTCAACTAATTTGCTCATGGGATAAACTACTGGCACTACAAAAAGAGAAGGGTATATGAACAGGTTGTGAGGATTGGGGTGCTAAGACCAGGAAGGGTAGAGAGAAGTAGAAGATGAAACTGCTTGCGCTCACTCTGTTGCTGCTTATATAAAGAGAAAAAAGGTGAAAGATACGATTTTTCATCATTTACTGGACTGAACAGAAAACAAACATTCACAAATTGTAATATCTTCAGTTTTTTTACAAGAAGAAAGGCATTCCAGGAAATCTGTTACTACAGTATTTCAAAACTGAAACAGATGTGATCTGTGGTAGGAAGAGGAACATCTCTCCAAGCACTGTCCAAAGCGGCACACACTGCCCAGATCGTGCTGTGCCAGTGTAGCCACCTTCCCCTCCTCGAAACAGCATGGTCAGTAGATATGAACTTCAACATGTAAATCGTGAAATATACTTTTGAGTAGTACAAACAACGGTATGTTTAAATGTCAGACTGAAAAAGTAGGAATAAATACTGTATTAGAAGTAAAAAACCCCTAACAAACAAACAAACAAAAAAAGGAGTAATTTACAACTCCAAGTAAAAGTTTACTGTTGCAGTTCTAAGGCAGGCTTCTGGCTCCCTCTAGGGGTTTCTACCCGCCCCTATACAAAATGTAGCTTTTTAACATACCCCGTAAAAATACTTCTCTCTGATATCCTAGTAAGGGAGAAGAACAATATGATTCTGAAGTAACTAGACATGCCAATAATTCATTTTACAGTTTGGGGTAAGAGATGCTTTTTTTGCCCCTGTGTGGAAATCGTAATAGGTATAATAAGCCCCCTTTACCCTAAGAGAGAAAATTCAACGTGAATTTTTCTTAAATCTTCACAATCTCCTAGATGTTCGTGAGAAAATATTTCAAAACAAATCAATTATGTACAAATCTAAATAATAAATAATCTCACAATAATCTCAAACAAACTCTGATGTGAACCATCACTAATTATTTTTTCTTCAAGTAAAATCATCAGTCATGTTTATGCATATAATCATTTCCATGTTTTGCTCTTCTTATTATTCTAAATTATGTTAAAACACCATTATTTACTTAATTTTTGAAAGTAAAATTATGGCCTATACTTTTGTTTGAAACCCATCAAACAAATTCATCAAACTTTGTTGTAAATCCTACTCTAAAGACTGTTATGTAGTTACATCTCACCTGAAGTTTACACACTGCTAGCACTCAAGAAATAAGCTCCCCAACTTCAAATTATGCCCAACAGTAACATAAGAAAAAATAGCAAGGAAGAGAAGCAATAAAATTGTTGTCGGTAACCTGTTACAAAACACTTCTGTTCTCTACACATATGCTAAACTAGGTAACAAAACCTAAAAGTCTGTGTGCTCCTTCCCTGTGGTGGGCTGGTCATCTATGCTTTCCATCTAACAGAATGCAGTAAGACAGGGTAAAAATGCATCATTAAAAGAAACTCTCAAGATGCATTTTTAGGACCTTTTTAACAGCTCTCAGAAATGTCAGCACTGGCTCACTCCCCTGAAGAGGGAGTTGGTGTGGATCAATCCTGGCCCAACTGTACGAATTCCTCATCGAGTCGATCAGTTGGGGGTGCTCAGCAGGCTTCGCACCAGCAGATGGCTGGGAGGCTCGGAAATACTTGCAGCAAAAGTTTAATACAAAACTGAGCAGAAGCAGCTTCAAACCCAAGCAAGCTGGCACATACAAAAAGACTAAAAGCAACGCCAGGTATCGGTAATTCTGTCCAAATGCATTGCCCCAATGTCTGTAACTTGCTCGACTTGAATCTAACCTAAAGTCTGGAAGGCTGTACAGGGAAATGCAGGCTGACCTCTCAAAGCACTGAAGAAAGTGAGTCACAAAGCAGCACGGCAACAACAAAGCCATTGCATGCATGCCCGCTGCACTTAGGGGGATTAGCAGGGGGTCAGGCTCCCATGGCCGCACCTGCAAAGCTCAACGCTATGACATTAGCTAATATCCTGCATAAATCATATTCCTTCTGTTTTAAAAGCAAATAAATAGCTGTGCATGTGTCCTCTGACCTTCATTGCTGGGAAACCTATGCAGTTTATCTTTATGGCAATAGACCACGCTCAGCAAACCAATGCTGGCAGGACATCTCTCCACTGTTTTAAGTAGAAATGAAATTCCAAGTGGCTGCACCCGTGAAGATTTTTTGTTTCTTTTTAATCCTTAGGAAGTGTAAAATAAGGAAATTAAAAAAAAAAATATTAGACCAAATCTATGAACTACACAGCTAGAAACACAGTAAGAAATGTCTCATTATCAAAAAATTCCGACCCGTAAGTCTGATTCTGGAAGCATACGATCCTATTTCATAATACAAGGACAGACAATGAATTTTTGCCTGCCACAGCTTTTATACTCCGCTTAACTTTTCATTTAAATTCAGGCTCAGATCCCAGTTACAGGTTCAGTCTACATGAGAACACTAAAAACTCAGTTATTTATTCTTTACCAGAAACTTGAAAATACTAAATATACAGACATGTTTGCATAATAAATAGCATTTTTAATAAATTACTAGAACTCTTACTAGAACTATTATTATTTACCAGACCTTAAAAATGACAATTGCTTCTTAAATATCTTCTCTCCTTAGAGGACACCATTAATAAATTAAATCGTTAGTTTTAATGAAAGCGTAAAAAACAAACGCGTTGTAGGGAAATAATCTGGGGTTTTTTAACTCTTAATTTTACAGAAGATACTGTAAATCAGTGTCTTGTGAACCATGCATTTAGAAAAATAGTTTGTTGGGTGAGGTGGAGGGACAGGGCTGGTAGAGGGGTGGGGTTTTTTCTTTTTCACCAAACACACACAAAGAAATTGAATGTATGCACACAAAATAACGACTCTGATATTTTCCTGTTATTTACAGTGTAAAGTACTGTAGGAACATGGTGTAGTGCCCTAGCTAATTGTAGAATCCTTTTATAACATCTAAGAGATTTTAAACAACTTCAAATATCTAAGCCAGGAAGGAACTGAAAAAATTGATTAATCTTATTAATCAATTCTATTGATGTGTAATAAATATGTTCTGATGAAAGTGTGTTTTTCACATAGCTGAATATTTATGGCAAAATAATATAAATAATATAGAGAATAGAAAATATGTAATACATTAAGTATCAGAATGAAAATATTAATTAGAAAGAAAATTAAGGGCTGCTTTAAAATTTAATTCTAGCTTCTTTTTAAACTGACAAGTACTTCTATTAAGACATAAATGTCATTTATGATTACTGCAAAATTATGCAGTAAAAATAGATCTGGAATATGCTATATAATAACACAAATGAAAAGGCATAAATTGCATAAAATACCACCAATGTGAATATAACATTATTATAATTAATTTCAAAGCCAATGCATTTGACTGACCATACTAACCAACGAGAATTCAGCTTTCTTAGGAAAATACAGCTGTGAAACAAGAGTGGAATAAAGTATATTCAGGTTTCTTTTGTACGTGGGATTTAATTTCACTTTGAACTTTGGTAATCCACGTTGTATTCCATAATTATCAATGCTCCCTTGCACAATAGTTTATAGGAGCAACAGACAGTGTATAGCTTATAGGAAAGGTCCTCTCTGCAAGCAGGACAAAGGAGGAGAGCACAAACCTAAGCATGATCCAGAATCCTGAGAGATTTGGTATCAAGAGGTAAAATGACTTGTCTGAGATCAAACTAGACTGCAGCATTCTTGGGAATGCAAATGTAACTTTTGGGTTTAAACACAAGGCCATGCTTTTTCTATTTTATTTGATAAATAAACACTCTATGTAAAATGTGACCTTTCATTACATCACTAAAACCTACTTTGCTCAGTCAAAATCAACTTAATGTCACAGGCATTTTTCTTTCTACTTTTCCTTTTTCCTTTAAATTAGATTGAAAGCAAAGACTTGATACAAAAATCTGCTTTAGCGCAAGGAAAAGCACAAGAACAGCTGATAACCTGAAAATCTCAAGCTAGCTTCAAGCATGAGTGAGTTTTAATCAGAATTTGGCAATTGAAATGTATTTGCAGCAGTCTATATGAATCAACTCAGATGGTGAGTTTACTGAGAAAAATGAAAAATGAAAGGAGCGATAGACATGCAAGAGGTTTTCTAAGGCAAAAGTAGTGGGATTAAGTACCGGATTTTCCCCAATACTCTTATTCCCTTACTTCAGTTTTATAGAAAGATTTAAAAGTAAAAGGGAAAAAAAACCCCAAACAACAAAAACAAAACAAAAACCCACAATAAACAAACAAACCCCAAAACATCAAACAAACAAACACTATTATTTCTGGCAGGAGTTTGTTGTTTATAATTTAATTTGCTAAGTCCACTCTTGTATACGCTAAATTTAGATAACTAATAAACTAACCTAGAAGATGAGCAGAAAATCTGAGATGACTTTTTATAAGTACAAGTCAATTTTAATACAGTACTCTTTAGGTATATAATTTATATGAGCTCCCCTGCTTCAAGACTATGTTTTTGATGGATATGGCCTTCTGTTTGTTCAGCTGTAGAAAAGAGGAATGCAACCCAGGCTGACAGAAAAGAATAAAGAAAATTTCATAAACTGAAGATTCTGTAATTATGATAGCAACTTCAGATATAAACTTGAAAAAAAATAAATTAAGAAGCATTACAACTCCTGAACTGAGATGTAAAGCCAATAAATGATCATCAATATAACAAGAGAACAGAAGGAAGTAAAAAAAAAAAAAACACCCCAAAACCTACCAGAAAAAAAAATCTACAGATTGTGTACTGCATTTTTTTCATCCTCAGAATTTAATTAGCCCCAAAAGAGTATTTCCATCCCTCTCTGCCACACACATATCTGTGCATTGACATAAATATGTATTTGGAAAACAAGATAAGCTTAAACTTCAATAAACAGTAACTCCAATTTATTTCACAATTTTTCTAAGTAGTGAAGAAACTCATTTGAGGTGCTTTGAGAAAACTGTATCTTTTTCCTGGCTTAACACACAGAATTCCCTAAATAAAGCCTCGTATTTTGGTTAGACACCTCCATCATGTAAGCACTCCGACTGGTAGGGCCGGCTGTGTCCTCCCCAGTTTCAGAAGGCTCTGCAGCACTACCAGGGAAGGACTTGGACCTGAGGAAGAGACCAGGGATTCTGCAAGCTGAGGTTTGTTCTGGCCATGCCTGGAGCACGAACGGTGATGACACACAAGAAAGCCAAACGTGCTTTATTTCAAAATACTCGATTGAACGACTAAGGCCAGCAGGGGGACCCATAAGGCAGAAACAACTCTGCAACGGCAAGAAAATTCAGAGAGGAGTTTTGGGATGGTTGTAGAGAGTTTTGCACTGTGTGCCCCCTTCCCAAGGGCTTCCCACAAACCGTGCCGATCTTTCAGTGCATTGCCCAGTACAGAGAACACCTTGTGCCATTCTTCTGAAGAGAATTGTTTTTATTCCATTCTTCCCCCTCTCTGCTGCCATTCCCTCTTAACCAGCCAGCCTGGGAAGCAGGGCAACCAAGAATGGCCGGGGGGGAGCTTGCCCTGACAGTTTTGGCAGCAGGACGAAGGACCTGAGCCTCCACAGGCTGCTTGGTAAGAGATGAGAGGTCAGGCAGTTGGTCACTTTCTCTGAACTGGGTCAATTCAAACTTCTTTTGAAAGAATAACAGAAGTTAACTAGTTCTCTCTCTATTAATCACCCTGGTGTTTCGTACCACAGGTCAGTGCAGAAGAGCAGCTGGAAGACATCAGTCTCACATAGAATCATAGAATATCCTGAGTTGGAAGGGACCCACAAGGATCACCGAAGTCCAGCATCTGGCCCTACACAGAGCCATTCACAAGAATCACACCATGTGCCTGAGTGCTTTGTCCAAAGGCTTCTTGAACTCTGTCAGGCTTGGCACTGTGACAACTTCCCTGGGGAGCCTGTTCCAGTGCCCAGCCACCCTCTGGGTGAAAAACCTTTTCTTAAGATCTAATCTAAACCTTCCCTGACACAACTTCAGGCCATTGTCTCAGGTCCTGTCACTAGTCATCAGAATGAGGAGATCAGTGTCTGCCCCTCCACTTCTCCTCATGAGGAAGTTGTAGACAGTGGCCTTCTCCTGATGCTTTCACAGTAACACCAGAGGAAATAAGAAGGCAAAAACACCATAGAAAGACTCAGTGAGCCCATCAAGCCAAAACAACTGATCAGATCAAGCCATAATCAAGAAGACATACTTTAATATTCCTTCATTTTATAATAACAAGGGGCAATAATCTGCAGTTCTAGCTACACCAATAGACCTGTCAACCAATTATGTCAAATTCAGTGAGATGCATTAGACAACGTTTGCTGCTTCAGTTCCTAGCTTGCACCATTAAATGTCATTAATGTGACAATTTTTTTAATCTGTGTCAATACTAGCTGCCAACAACACTCTGCACTACTATTTACCTGGACACTGGAATTTAACCAAGGGGAAGTGCACAAAGTGCTTCAAATAACTTCTCCACATGCTGGCAGTAAATTCAAAGTAATTTTGCATTTTCAGGCCATGATGGAGAAAATTCTGCAATTTCGTGCAAAAGAGAGATAAATGACAGAGGGCAATCACGACATACAAATTACTTTTTGATTTTAACCCGTTGTAATTTGCTCTCACCCTTCTACTGCCAAAATCATTACTAGATCTCTATGATATGGCCCTTAAATAATATATACCTTAATTACTTTTTAATGCAACACTGCCAGCTTGGAGATGAATTTGTAAGTTTTTTGTAATATCTATGTGGCTGCACTAAATCACCATAGTGATCCCATGACTAATATCCATAAGAAGCTTCCCATACTAATACCATCATGAGTTCTAGCCACCAACCACTTCTGACCAGATCCTTGCTCAATGTAAATTGGATAGAGCAAATTTAGATGAGGTATGAGCCATGTGTCTTTGACATAAAACTAAAGAAAGTTCCAGACATCTGCCTCAACAGGATTTTGTTCAAAAAACACTCCTACATACGTAGTTATAAATATACAGAAGGTTGTATATATTTATTCTAGAAACATGTATTTGATAAAGATGACCTTCTCTACAGATTGAATTGGAAAAGTTTGTTGGTGGGAACAAGAAGCATGGAAATGAAAAAGGCTGCAGACAGCACTTTGTTTGATCACAGCTTATGTTCAAAGAAAAGACTACAGCAATGCAAACAAATTGGAGGAATCTAGTTGTTTGGTTTTTTGTTTGTTTGTTTTTCATTTGGATATTTAATAAAATGCAGAATTGTGCCGTCAGTATGTAAAGCAATTTCTCTATCTGTGACTGTACTTACACCACTAACATCCACTGCCCACATACATATGGCATGGAAATACCGTACAGCCTTTAGTTCCTCGAACACATGGGGCTAAACTGTCTGAGCTTCCTCTCACTACAGGAGGAAAAGAAACCTATCCATATGTGGGGTCGGTTCCAGCCGGGAGATGGCAGTAGTAGGCAAAATGATTGCAGTGGTTACCTCATTTATTTTGAGTATATGTTCTTATGGTCCTAAGGTCAACATGAACAAAAATATAAAACAGACTGGGAAGGGAGAGAAGGGGAAAAGCATTTTCCAAGGTCACAATATTTACAGTTACACTGACCTAGTACATTTGTGGTCTTTGACACTTGCTCTTTAACACTATGAATGGCAATTAAAATTAACACAAGTGATGATACACTTATGGTTTCTATGGCAATTCATGACTACCAGACAGCAAGTGTAGCTGCCATTTTAGCAGTTGTCTTCATGTCATTTAACACACAATGAATTTTTTTTAATTATTTTTATTTTAAATAACAGTACAGTCTCTCCCTCTTAACCCTCCTTCTTTTCGTCTTTCAAAGTCTATCACAGAACTGTTCAGATTGGTTAGACAGTTCTGGGACTCCTCAAGGAGCTGTGTTATCCCTCCTCTGGAGTAAGTACTGCAAACCATTCATTTGGCAGTGTCATCACCCCAGCTGCTACGGCTCTGTTTGACCATGGTGTCAGGGAGGTGGCAAAGGGAACCAGTCAACAGTGAAAACTCACTACCTGAAAAGGATTCTCACCAGTAAAACATTTCTGTCCAATGCTACTTACACTATTTTCTCAGACTTGTGGCTGCATCTAACCCATTTTCTTTTGGAGGAAATCCAGGTATAACTATTAAATGTAACTAAAATGCAAATATTCAGTGAATATTCAATGACATTTTAAAAAAATTAAGGAAGGAAAAATAAAAACATTGCGTACAAATATATTACAATTAATTCTAAAAGAGTAATGACAGCATCAAAAAGCAGGTAGAAGAGTAAGCAAGTGAAAGACTTCAAAGAAGCTCTGGTATGGATGGAGTCTGCATTAGAAAGTATTTTGGAGATACTAGGAGAAAAAAAATCCCACACTATGGTATTTGCCATAGATCTACTGAAACAAATTGCAAGCAGAGGAAGATGAAAAGCTGGATGACACTTGACCATTGGGATAGCAGAGAAGTCTTTCAAGGGGGGCAGTTGTTTGTTTCACTTCGTTGTATTTAATATACAAAATTTTGAGTAATACTTATACATACACTGAAAAATGCCTAAACATAGGAAGAGAGAGAAAAGCAAGCCAAGAAAGCTTCTCCATCAAATATTTTCCAAAATTAACAGGAAGACATCAATCACTCCATGGCAGTGCACTGTGCCCCCGTGTCTTACCACTGGCCCAAGCAGCCAGAGCACTGCAAGCAAAACCTACCACAGGCTCTCCGGGGCCAGCGAGAGGAATCTAAAATGTGTAATGTAGTAAACAGAGGGCATAAGGCCTGACAGTAACTCTCTCCCCTAAAAATCAAAGACATTAAACTACTAAATAAACAAACAAAAAACATCTTGATATTGGCAGCAATAGTTTTTGGTGAGCTGATCTTGAAGCTGAGGAACTAATTTTCTTTTCAGCAACTTATTAACAGAGACAAATTTTTCAAATGTAAATATACTGAAACACACAATCTCATAAAGATCAGGCATTTTCTTAATTTATTACTACCATATTATGCCTTTATTTTGCAAAGAGATTTAGAGGTTACAGAAAAGAGTTTTCACAAAACCATAGGATTTCTTTCTTCCTTTTCCACACATTAAGCTCTTTTAAACAAAGCAATATGAGATATGCTAAGAATTTATCTCCATGGTAGTAATTTCAGAGGGAATCAAAATTTCAATAGGACATGAAAAGCTACTTCAAAAGAGAAAAGTGTTTGTGAATTTCCTCAGAGGGTTAAACAGTTTTTTAGTTTACCATATAAGAAAAAGAACTGTACTTTGGTTACGATGCACTGTGGGCCTACAGTTAAGTAGGAGATATCCTAGGTAGTAAACATGACTTCACCCATTTTTAAGAAGCTTAAGAAATGCCATCACCAAAATACTTAGTCAATCAGAATAACCAAAGTAACACATACAACTCATGCTGTAAGAAGGACTAATACAAAAACTGGCACTTTAAAAATCTAAAAACCAAAGCATCCTATTAAGATGGATATTTTGTAGAATCATAGAATCATTTAGGTTGGAAAATACTTCTAAAGATCATCCAGTTCAATGGTTAACGCAAAATTGCACCATGCCCCTAAATGCAACATCTACATATATTTTCATTATCCTCCAGGGATGTGACTCCACCACTTCCCTGGGCAAATTATTCCAACGCCTGACCACCCTTTCAGTGAAGTAATTTTTCTTAATTTTTCCTATCCAGTGCAAACCTCCCATGACGCAACTTGAGGCCATTTCCTCTTGTCCTATCACTTGTTACTTGGAAGAAGAGGCTGATCCTCACACTGTTACTACTTCCTTTCAGGTAGTTGCAGAGAGTTATAAGGTGCCTCCTTTTCTCCAGACAAATCAATCCCAGCTCCCTCAGCTGTTGCCTGTAAGACTTGTGCTCCACATCCTTCACCACCTCCACTGCCCTTCTCTAGACATGCTCCAGCACCTCAATGTCTTTTTTGCAGCGAGCGGCCAAGAACTGGACACAGCAGTCAAGGTGCTGCCTTGCTAGTGCCGAGTACAGGGGCATTGTCACGGCTCTGGTCCTGCTGGGCACACTGTTTCTGACACCAGCCAGGACGAGACTGGCCTTCTTGGCTCCCTGGGCACTAAGTCTCGCCTTTAAATCTGTGGAGGTGTTGCTTTGGGAAAA
>VWZG01009964.1:406299-423836 GCA_013396735.1 Grallaria varia | reverse complement strand
AAAAAAAAAAAAAAAAAACAAAAAAAAAACCTGAAAATTTCTTTTTATAATATTGGAGATTTGGGGTGATAATGAGACATCTCAAAAATAGTTTCAGTGCTCCAGACTTTTTTTTCAATGTCATATCAATACTAATTTAAAGCACCATCTGTAGTTTTCTTTCCATTATTTGGTGATTTTGCTGAAGACTGAAGATGTATTAATTCCCAATTAGTCATCTACATGACTGTCCAACAAAATGAAATACTTTTACACAGTTAGTGGTGAGATATTTAAGACAAAATGCTAATTTCTCAGACTAAACCGACATACTCTGAAAAGGAATCAAGAGGCAGAGCTTCTTTGACATTTAAAATGAGAGCTTGACATACCATAGGAAACAAAAATCAAAGAAAATAAGGGTATAAAAGAGAAAGGTGATCAACATTTGCAGGTGAGTGAGGAAATGTGAAGAATTTCATCTTAAAAGCTATTACACCCAAAAGGAATAGTCCATTTGTGAGACCAGATCATTTAGGCAGAATGAGAAAGGCTAGGCAACTTTTGTATAATTAAAACCCAGAGGATGACTTAAAGAAAAAACAATGTAAAAACCACAAATTTAATTTCTCGCAGATAATGCAGCTATTTGGGCTAGCATAGCTTGCATATACTCTATATTAGATAATATCTATTCCTCTAAGTACTTTTATTTTTTTTAGAAATAAATATGCCTTTGTAACGCACTCAGCTGAATCTAGAAGGAACTGTCAGATAAGAGAGAGACTGGCATGGTTAGTAGCAACAAAAAATTGCACCACACTGGTTTTGGTCATTTTCAGTAGCACCCGTCAGCAAAGGGAAAAGAGAGAAACAATTTTATAAATACATTACAGAGATATGAAAAAGAAAACACTTGAAAGCTTGCTGTGTTAACTCTCCCTCTTCCTAATTTGCACAACTTCATCTGGAAAACAATCCAGGAATTTTTCACGGCCAATGCAAATCTAGTCTAGCACTAAAAATCTTAAATTATTTATTCCTGAAGTTCCATTTTTATGTTAATGCCATGCACCTCAAAATTATGTTAGATGCAAAAGGATATGGGGAAATTCCTGTTTGAGAAAACACTTCATTGCCGTGGCTACTCTGACTAACAGCTTGGCGGTACCAAAGGCTACTGCTTCTCAACAGGAGAGCATGCCCAGCTCTGCGTTGCCACATGGAAATGCAGCCGGCGCCCAAGGGCTGCTTGCATCGTGTACAACCTCATAACAGTATGTCCTCACTGCTGGGCAGTCATTTCCAAGCAGACTGTGACACAGATACATCCACTCCTCTAACACAGCGTTGAGAGCACGTCTTTTCATGTACAGGTCACTCTGCACATGTACAAAATGTGAGCAAGAATTTTAGGCTCATT
The DNA here is from genome assembly GCA_013396735.1 of Grallaria varia. Classification (NCBI taxonomy): domain Eukaryota; kingdom Metazoa; phylum Chordata; class Aves; order Passeriformes; family Formicariidae; genus Grallaria; species Grallaria varia. The sequence goes on along the minus strand of VWZG01009964.1, from coordinate 422,434 downwards.
ATAAGTGAAACTTGTCTGCAACAAGCAAAGGTTCATCAGAGCCTTTGTATGTGCAACGCACACACACTCATATGCTAATATAACCTAAAAGACTTTTCATATGCCAAAACACCAGTGTCTATCCTGGCATATGCTAAAAAGTATCATCAGAGGCAAAAGTTTCTGGGTACTTCTGGGTCAAGACAGGACAATCAACTATTTCACATTTCTGAAAAATTATTTCATTTAAAGCAATTAATTTCTTGAGTGGATCCCTCAAAAAACCTGCTTGGAGTGAGCAAAACATCCTTTTAAACTTCTAGGTGCATTCTTCATGGTAAATAATAATTCATTTGCAAGAATAAATGGCAGTCTGCACAGAATATGTGACCTCCATTTCTGGGCACATACAGTACATTTTACTGCTAAATGCCAATTTTTCAAACCATGGCCCATAACATTTCCCAGAGTGTACTTTTATTCTTGATGCACAAAGTCTGTGCATTGCCCGTTGTAGTCAGTCTGCACTCAGCAGGTTTCATTGTTAGAAAATAGCTCACAGAAAAGATGGAGCTCCGTTTATTTTGAGCTGTGGAATTTAAGCTATAATTGCCTAATTAGATTTCAAAGCCCACTGACAAACACAATCCAACTCTATTTGAGTATCTCCTGATACAGGCAATGAAGTGACCCCTACAAGATGTGGGAACCTCGTTAATGATGAACAATTAGGAAATATAAAAATATAAAAGTCTTAATAAACGTAGAGTGAGCATTACGGTCAACTACAACAGCTGTTGTGATTTTAGGATTTATGACAGATTTATGCTTTGGTGTATGCTACAGCACATTTTCTACACACTCAGAAGCAACTTCTAGCATATAAACCAGATTTTTAAAATTTAATTAAAAAAAGGAGACAAAAAATATAACCCTTGAATTCCTTTTTGAAACAAAATTTTCACAAGCCTTTGATTTCCCATATGTATTGTAACATCCTCTCTCCAATTTCACTTTATACACACACTTAAGAAAAAACAAGTAAATTCAAGGACTAACTCGATAAGGGAAACTAAATTTTTTGTAGTAAACAGTTTCAAATGCAAAATACAGTGTTAAATACCTCTGCTTCCACTATAGGGCATTCCAGTTCATCGAAAAATTAATCAGGTCAGAGAACAAACCACAAAACTGGTGCAGAGAGCAAGAACATCCTAGAAGTGACTAACAGAAATCCAAGACAGACAGACACTACCTGGGTCACTTGACTCAGTTCTTCACAATTAAAAAGACTGATTTAACAGAAGCTTATTTCCAGACAGGTACACGCCAAAACTCATGCCAGCCCTTCAGCATGCCAAAAATCAAAAAGACATCTAATTCCTTCTCATTTTTTCCAGAATTTTCCTCAGAATATTTAGAACAAGTGCCAGACTTTTCACAGGATAGACCAAAGAGCCTCAAAAGCAGCAGTATGCTGAAAAGAAACAGAAGAAAGAGACAGGAGAAGAGGGAGAGTAAGAAACAAAGGGGGGAGAGAAAAAAGAAACAAAGGAGTTGCAGCTGCTTTGCAGAAATTTTATTAGGTGAAATGAGCCTGGTGAACCTTGCAGATGAACAAGACTCTATGTTGCAAAGCAAGGAAAAAGAACCACATTAGTTCCTGCTAATATGACTCAGAGGAAAATTCCTCCCTATCCCAAAAATCAAACCATTAGTCTATCCTGACTGCTCGCACGACATGCCATTCAGCCACGTCTCTTCAGATCCTGGCATTTCCTCCCCTCGCCTGCTTTGGCAAACCACCTCAGCATATCCACTGCACTGGGTCTCAAACCACCACGATGTTTCTAGACCTCACAGGATTTACAACATCAGTTCCCATCTAGCAAAACCCAGCCTAGCACAAAGCCTTGGCATTAACCTCTCCAAGCCAGATGTGAAGCTACGCTGAGCTTTCTGACATGGGTTACCCTGCAATGCCACTGGCAGTGCACTGCCCAAAGCCAGAGCAAGGAAGGAGAGTCGGGGCAAGGGATGTGAGGGGGCAACAGCCTTGGGAGAAAAAGGTGTTCGAAGAAGAGGCACGGGGCAGGCAGTGCCAGGATGGGGGAGGCACGGAGAATGAAATGCCAGCAGCAAGACTGCACTTCAAGAAGACATCCAGCTTCACCTACAGAACTTTTACACAGAAAAGGAGTGGCAGAAGATGGGGAAGTGACTTTATATTACTCTTTGAACCATGGACACTTACAGTTCACCCTTTGTCTCTCTTCTTCTTTGTTTTTAACTGCAAGGAAGGCAAAAAGATGCCTGCAGCCCAGTAGAGAAGGAAAAAATTTCTAATTATATTGGCCTGAAGACAATTATTTTTTCCTTCTCTTCTTACTTGAAAAACTAAGACACAACTCAACCCACTACATTGATTCTGAATATAAGAAGAACATTCTTGGCCCCTGCTGCTATGGAATTTAATACAACAGTTTATAACTGAGTGCAACTCCATACATCTCATTCAAAAACAGATCCTGGCAATTACTGTCCTACATGAAAGGACACCATGGCTGTCCTTTCAATAGCATAGCTTCCCACATCTTTCTTTCAATGAAATATCTTCTGAGAGAGGAAAAAAGCACTATTATGAAAGCAATTGTCACTTAGTACTTGCATTTACCACTATTGCAGCATCAGTTTACAGAAGCAAATAGATAACTGTTGTCTGTGCTCTAGTATGTGCTTTCCAGCAGGACTGTCTTATTCTTCAACATCTAAGAAATGCTAATGAAATTCAGAAGAGGAAAAGCTCAATTCCCCATAAAATGGTAAACAATGCTGGAGACAAGAATAAGACCGTTTCAAATGCAGAGAGAGGATATGAAATATATTAGATTGATATTCTTTTGCCTTTTAATCTCCTTCCTACCGAGAGCCTTCACAGACTATTTATAGTTATGATACAATGTGTTTGGTGTGTCAATGTGCTCTACAATTGTACTAACAATTCAATTACTAAAAACTCTCTTTGCCATTAGACTGTTAACATCTGAGATTGATAACAAAAGCACAGGGTAATTAGGTGGGGATATTTAAACCAAATAGAATTCATGCATTTATTACACACTTGGTTGCTCATCTAAAATTAGATATCTAATATGAATATGAATGATGAGAAATAACAATGATGGGGGAAAAACAATTAAAAAAACAATACAGAGATAAATGCAATGAGCTTTTCTCTTTTTAGCCATAAGTGCCATTTCTATTTCTGATTATAAAAGCAGCCTAATGTGATTTCCTCTTTGGTTTATGACTGCAGGCTGGCAGCAAAGCACATCGTTAATTGATCAGCAGAAAATACTTCATTTCTTTTAGTTTATGTTTAGGCTTTGATCTTTCTCTTGTGATTTCTGCCAGGATTGTTTGTCATACTTTAACAAAATCCATGAACCACAGAGGAGAGGCTAAGCTTATGAATAATCTTCCTATAGTCTAATTTACATAATTTTATTGTTTAGTGGATTCTTCCCATGCAGATATATTACTGCCAGTGCAACTGTACTTAAAGCGGTGTCAACAGAGTATACTTCTGAGAGTTATAGTTTGCATATAAAAATCTATTGTGAGATAAAATGTAGCATATACCACAACACAATGCCTCAGAAGAAATTCATTTAAGAGAACATCAGGAGGAAAACCAGTTATATATATTAACTTATATGAATGCAAAACAAATAGAAGATTGAGATTTTTTAGATAATTTCTTACAGCTTAAGAATGTCTTGATTTGTTTTGCTTAATTTTGGGGGGCAGTAATGCATGTAGAATTCTGCCTTTGGTTTTGGAGTGCTTAAGAATTAAAACCTAAAACTGGTAATTAATTTTATGTTTAGAAAGGTTAGTTTTCTATAACTGAATATGCTGGAAGAAGTCATATCAGGATTTATTTTTTTTAACTGTTGAGCTATTTGTCCATTCAAAAAAATTTTGCTAATTTTCAGGGCTGCTAGCACAGGGATCATCTGTTAATAAGATTATAAAATCTAAAATATTATCAGTGTCACAATAACACTTTCTGACCTCACTGGCCAACACTATACCTGAGCCAGGACCTACAGATTGCTTATCTGTTATTATATGCTACCCCTTTCTGAATTACCTTCGTGTCTCACAATCTTTAAAAGTTCCTTCAATATCAGGGAAACAGACTCAATATACACGGCGACTAACTCCCACTGGTTAAAACAAGAAACCCCTTTTATTGCCCTGGTTTAAGCAATTTTCATAGGCTTTGATCTACCTCTGTATCTAAGGCAAAGCAGAAATTTAGTGTTTTAATTACTAGTTTTGTTATGTATATACGGAAAAAGCGGGAAAACTGCAAGAACTCTCAATAATTCTGATATAGTTGCAATTTGCACATTTAGAATGCATAATTAAAATTTTACCAAGATACAACTCTTTCCATTACAATTCTAGGCTACATTCACCTGTCGTAATACGGGAAAGCCGCCTTCTTGCCCTGCTCCAGAACTATGTCAGTATGATGTCAGGCCTGAGTTAACGACTCAGCTTCAAGATAGTATATTACTTCAGATTTGGCAAGCAAGTTTGTCAGCTCTAAGATTTTAAACACAATTCCCATATCCTTCACAAACAGCTTTCTCACTAGCAACACCTTTGTAAAGATGTTTTAAAGGCACCTTATACTCGAAGTCATAAAAACTACAGGAGTAAGTTATTTAACAGTAAGAGTTTAGCATATCAAACATAAGAAAGAAAGTGCTGTAAAGAATGAGACTCACTACCATTCCATTCCAGTTAGTGGAATATACATGATTCTTCGAGGAGCAGTTAACTTTATGAAATTTGGCAGCACAATATATGAAGGAAAAGCTTTCAGTACTAAATAGATTTTCAGTCTATTCATGTTTGAAACCAAACTTTTAAATTAGTATTGTACAACTATCTTCCTTTGTATTTCCCAGTGCAGGCATAGTTTGGCAAGGGTTGCTTCCAGGCTTTGGTGCATTCCAGTTTTATTGAAAAATTTTTTCTCACCAAGGATTAATTTTTCCTTTTCTTTGTACAAAGGAAAGGAAACTCTTGGTAGGATTTCCATATTGGTGGACATTTTCAGCTTTAAGGACAGTAAGAAAACAATTCATTTTGTTTCAAGGATTTTGCTTCTTCACAGCAAATAAAACCTCTGCTGGAAACAAAATAAAACAAACAAAAAAGTTTGAAAAAAAATCTATACCACCTACCTGGCTATCAAGAGGTATTTCTCAGTGTAACAAGAACAAGACTGTATAATAGCTTCATACAAAACAACCATATCTCTCCTCAGTTCATCTAATACTACAACAGATACCCAGACTACATTTTTCGTGATCAATTTTTCACACACACTTTATTTAAAGTCCCAATGAAGCCATGGGATTTAAAAAAAAAAAAAAAAAAAAAAAAAAAGGCAAGCATATATGAATAAAGTGTACCATACTTTGGTATTAGACCAAAACATTCCTGGCTCACATGCACTGCAAACCATCCTCAAAATAAATGTTAACATGCCAATCCACCTACTTACTTACTGGTATTTCTGTAGTTGTGCTTAGGCCAAGAAGGCAAGTGAAAAGCTCTTATCATACTGATTTCAGTCACGTATTTTCTGGAGAGCTAAGAGAACATGGGAAAGCCTTGAGCCAGAAAGATTAAAGTCAAATAGCGAGGGGAAAATTTTCAAATATTTAATGCCACAAACACCAGTTTCTAGGTAGTCAGATGTACACGCACACCACAGCAGGGTAAGCTAGTCTGCAGATTTACAGATATCTGAATATACTGCTTAGCGACTGGTGTTGTAGTAATTAGGACAGAAAAGTTCTCCTGACTGTTTTCAAAAATGCAGGACTGACATGCTTGCAAGGACACATGGATGCCTTTTTCTACTCATGTAAATAAACAGTTCCTGAAAACTTACATTGATGAAGTCAAAAGGTCTGCATAGTAAAACAGATTTCCAAGAGCTGTGATACAACCTACTTTGAAAGAATGAGCTCAGTTGAAGTTTTGGCAACTGATCTGAAAACTATTTAAAGTTAAAAACTGAAATGCAAGCAAGGCATAACCATGGCAGTACATCAGAGCACAATTTTAATAAACAAAGAAATGGTCTTGTACACATCTACTTCTACTCCCGCTCCTCCTATGACACTGTGGTTCATCTCAGTGAGTGAAGAATGGTTTTGCCATTCTCAGCAACCAAGTCTTAATGTAGCTGCAAAAAACCCAGTTGTGTTCATTTGATAGATCTTCCCCATCAGCCAGATAAAATTACAAAATCAAGCAATTGCAACACTCCAGTGTTTGCTTTTATCTAGAGTATTAAAATTTGATATTAGAAGCAAGGGTCCAAGCAAACATAAGAAATTAGTTACATGCTAAGGCTACACGTTTCCCAGTATGGTCTCAGGAAGAGAGTTTTAAATCTGGGAGGATTTTTGGAAGCAATCTGGCATACTCTTACTCTAATTTTAAAATGTATGAAGATTGAGCATATAATCTGAGTGTTACTAATACTATATAACATAATGTTATAGTTTACTTCTTCTTGTCTTATTATTTCAGATACTCAGATTATGACATTCACTTTTATTTATTTATTTTATTTTTCTAGCCCTTAACCTTCACTTCAAAAAGAATTTCAAATAAAAATTTATATAAATTCATCCCACAATTAAGAAATTACAGAAACTATCTTTTTAGTTTGGATTTCATGTGAATGTACAGACTTTCAGTCCTACAAGCTTTGATAGAATGGTAATGCAAAAATGTTGCATTGGTTTCTAGTCAAAAGCTCTAAAAGTCTGAAGCTGAGAAATTTTGACAAGTTATTTTAAACTGAATGAAAATCACAGCAGTTAAAGGCCTGGGTTTCAGATATTAAAAATTCAATGATCTCTTTGAGAAAGTTGAAATTTACGGTGGTAGCTGTCAGACTGTTTTGGGGTTGGTTTTTCTTTTGGTTTTCTGAGTCAGTGATTTTAAGCTATGGCAAATTGTTTCTTCATAATGCAGAAATGAATATAGAGATGATGTAGCTTCATCACACAAAGTGAAGTATACATATAGAGAGTGAAATATACATATGCGTACAGTACATTTATGTTAAATTGTACCCTTTGATAAAATACTGAAAATACTGAAGGGTATCAACTATAATCCATTCCAAAACTAAATACCTTAACTAAACAACAGAAACGCAATGGAACAAAGCAGACCAAGATCATTCCTCAGTCTTCATTTCTATTCTAACATGCTCCCTTATCATTCAACAAATCTCACAATCATCTTTCTCCCTCCCAAAAATCCACTTATTTTTTACCTATATCATGTAGGCTCCCATGACTGCAATATATTTCTACAGCACCCATTAGAGGCAGAGACACATTTGCTAGTATTCATTCTTTCTGGAACATGCACATCTTTTGATAGCACTGAATGCTTATGAATTATGAGTTCTAAATACAGAAAAATAAGTTTAAGAAAATTCTAGTCTATTTTCTGCTAAAAAAGCATTCAAACAGATCTGTAACAAAAATGTGATTTTTTTTCTTAAACACTTTTTTAATATAGTACAACACAAATGGAGTCTGTCACGTTACAAGTCTTAAGGCACTTCACAATTTTCAGCAAAAGCTGACAAAACTGTGTCTAGCTAAATATGACACAGAAAACAGATTTCTCAACTATTATCTTGTGTCTTAACACAAGAAGTAAGTGAATCTTCACAAGTAGGTGAATTTCAAAACAAAAAGCAGAGCAAGTTCAAGAACAAGGCAGCTCTTAGATGTGAGACTGAAAGGACTCAAAGTCAGGGTTAGAAGTTGGCAAAGTCTCCCTTCAAGGCAAATGGAATTTACTCATGAACAAATTCACACTTCAGACCACACATGGACCTGGCTTTTGTTACACAAGCTGACTGCTTCCAGAATAGTGCTAAAATCCACATGCTGTATAAAGTTCTAATAATAGAAGCAGTGCATCAAATACGTGCAGAAACTAATACAATTTCTATGGCAATACCTGTGTGAAAAGTAGCAAAGACTTTTTTTGTATCTGGTCTGTACACATGTCCACAGCCACTTGCAGTATTTTCTCTACTTGCAATATTATCTCTAACATCTGCAATCTAAATTTCTTCAGACAGAAGCACCTTTTTTTGCTTCAACATTCCTTGCTGAATCACATTACCAAGGTCACACACACCAAAAAAAAAAAAAAAAGGCAAGCTGAAATTTTATAATAGCCTTTTTATTATATTGCAAATATTTGGGACGTGACAGTTGATAGTAAAACAGTCAACAGAGTCAGAGATATTATAAGGAGAAACAGTCACTAGTCCCAAATATTCCAATGCTTTGTCTCTCCCTGTGTAACACAGAACCAGTCAATATAAGCCTGAGACCTGGAAAGGTAAAACTTCCTATCATTCTTGTAACTCCCAAATATTTTACAAGTGTATATGCAGAGGAGTTTCTTCATGTAATAATATGCAACAAACTAGCACTGGACATACCAGTATAAAAATGAAAATGTATATATATCCGAAGAGTCATTATAAGTAGCTGATTGCCTGACATACATAATACTTCTCGAAAAAAATGGTTTGAGTAACACTGAAGTTAGACAGACATCTATGAGTATTGCACAGTGCATCCACTGTTAACATCCCAAATGATACATACTTTTACTGTCCTTGTTGTGCAAGTTCCAGTGCAAATTGTTTTGTTACACCTTTGTTATACTATGATAATCACTAACCACTACAATTTCAAACAGAAGACCAAAAGAGTATAGAGCTGTCTTTGAATGTAATCTGATATCTACTGAGTTATTCACTTGCTTCAGGATACTCACATGGGCTAATATACCTCACATGTGAACATCTGTGCTACTCTTGCTAGGCCATGGAAAAGTAAGTGCTGTAGCCCCAAGACTTTCATACCATATCATTACACAGTAAAAATACAGTAGCCTTGCTCTGGGTTGAATAGTAATAGATGGAAATACAGAGCACTGGAATTTCATTTGGTTTTGTGATTTCCTAGAGCTGTCTAGAGCAAGTATCCCAGAGCAGGATTCTTCCTGCTTATGTTCTCTGTTGAAGAAAAATGTCAGCACTGCTGAGATCTGCTGCTGCTAGCATAGTTCTGCTTTGCACCCCAAATATTCATCCCCCTCAATGGGACAGTGTGGACTGGTAACTGAAAACTTTAGTTCCTTCCAGATACTTTTTGCAACATAAGTGAGAAGTATATATACATGACAGAAAGTATGGATTGTTGTCACTTCGTTAGTTGACCATATATTATCTAGCATGAATGGGAAAGCAGTAGACATGTCAACTATAAATGCAATAAATATATCAAATACTTTTATTGAAGAGCAATAGTACATTTATACCACTTTCAGATTCCTTTTTCTACACTATAGCAAACTTAAGTAAAAGAAACATTGACAACGTGGCAATTCCAGCCCACCCTTACAGACCTGTGCAGCCCAAAGGTGTGTAAAAAGCTCACTGGTTGAAAAATGTTCACTTCCACACTCACTTAACACCACACACAGTAATATCCTGGCTTGCGATGTGCGACTGAAATGTTTAGGTGCAGCTGCAATACAGCCAAACAGCACTACCTGCACACTTGTTTAATTAGAGTAGGCTAGAATTAGGTAGAAAAGTGGCTGGAGAATTACTACTGTGCCAGCTCTTCAGATGCTTACGCTGTTATTTTGTGTTGGGTGTTTTATAATCTTACTGCTGACAGGAAAGCATCTCTTTGTTTAATGAAAGTTGATAGTTTTGGTAATTAAAACCCCACAATTCCTAAAGACACTATACAATGCCAAAAGTTAAAAGCTGTTTTCAAACAAAAACTTGAAGAGAAATTGTAGCCTCTGAGAAGGTGTTAAAATGCACACACTCTAATCTCACCAGCTGGTAATGTTAAATTCCTCTTTAGAAACTAGGCTAATACCCCTTGGAAATGGAAGTGTTTATATATATCCTCCTTTTTGATGAATCCTACATTAAAGGACATTCAAGCTCAAAAAATATATGCAGCATTTTTTCATTGTACTAACAAACTTACTATTAAAAAAAAATGTAGTGTTTTTTGGGGTTTTTTTAAATCTTATGTCAAGGGGGTTTGCAGGCAAATTCCTTTGCTTGTGTTCATAGTTTTAAAACAATAGAAGCTTAAACTTAGATTACTCAATTTCCACAAATGTATGTATCTAAAAGACTCAAAACACTTTCATTCATAACTTAAAACATGCCTTTCCCCAATCACACAATATGGGACCATTTCCAATCTTACTCTAGGAGCAGTAGAATAGGTTAGTCCTACAAGCATACTTTTGAATGTGCCAGGTAACAGACTCAGCCGTGCAAATCTAACAGATGTAGGGAGAGGACGCTCACACTGCAGAACAAGGTTTATGCATCTCCAGAGCAGAACAACTGCTGTCGGCGCCAGCATTTGCAATACAGCCCTTTTGCTGCACAGTCACCATAACACAGCATCTCTCATTGACAGAGAGAGAACGTTTTGCTGCAAGTCTGTACTTTCCCTTGGATCCACTAAAGTCAGTGTAAAATTCTAAATTTTCCTATTACAACAAAATATTGACAGCGCCACATGGTGGAGGGAAGAGGGGAGCAGGGAAGGTATACAATGAATACAAATCCAGTTCCTGAAGTGGAATGCATGCATCAGAAATAGCTGCACAATAAACTATGGGGAACAAACCAGTTCAAAAGTAAGTATTTTTGTGCCAGTTTCTTCAGAATTTCTCTCTTATTCAATTATTATTATTGGTATTTGTCCAGAATGTCAGAACGTTACACAACCAAATGGCATTTTCAGCCTAATTTTTTTTAGAAAACAGTATTGACATGTCCAATTTATAAAACATGGATAAGGACATTTACTCCATTGCTACTTCAGCAGCAGTGGTCAATTTTTTTTTTTTTTTTTTTTTAGTAAGCAAAGATCAGCTCAAGTAAGAAGAAATAAGTCTCAACGCTTACAAAGCAGTAAACTTCGTCTTCCCTCTGTTTTCCCCACTCAAGCCTATCACCACAATAATAAAACATGCAGAAAAACAATCTGGTTTTACTTTGGGGTTTTTTTTGCCAGCTGAGCACACCTTGACCCCACATAAGCATGCTGGAATGACTCCAGTGCTTTCAGTGTACAGATGGCATTGACTGAACAGAGTTAGACTGGAGACTCTCCTTCTCCATGTCTGAGAAGGGTGTCAAGACAGCACACTTTGGAGCAGAAGGACAGCCAGCTGAAGAGAATTACTGTCAGATCAAATAAAGGAGATTGGAGAGGGCTGGGCAAGGATCCAACACCCTTTGTCAAGCTGAACCACATCCTGGTGCACAAGTCACTGCAGTCAAAGGATGCACCAGAGCAAGGCACTACTCACTCAGGACAAACAACACCCACATGATCAGGAAAAAAAAAAAAAAAGGCTGATTCTCTCATCTTTTAGATTATCCAGGGAAGTAAGTTATAATGTCTTCTTGTTTAACCCCTAATCCCCCCACACCAGAGAGGCTGACCTTCAGGCAGGCCAAGGCCCAGCCCCAGCCCCACCTTCTTCCTCAGCTTTCAAATCTGTCCTTCAAAAATTCCTCTTGTTCTGGACTGTCCCAATCAGGCCCCTTTCCTGGGACTTAGCTAACCCTTCCCTTCACCCAGTCCATGGATCTAACACAACATTTGTGGGTACTGTATCAAGTGTGATTGCTGCTGCTGTGTGGCAGGCTATGCACCAGCAGGAGATGGAAGAGCACCTGAAACGGCACCTGGAAAGGCACAGCCACTCAGGAAAGGCAGCGCCTCACGAGAAACCGCACTGCAAAGGCACAGACACTGTCTGCATTTCCAAAATGTTACAGGAACCAGAGTTTGCCCATTATGAATTTGGACACAAAATGGCTAAATATTATCATCTAAACCTGAGCACTACTGAATGACTCTACCTCAGACACCCACATACGGCTCCAAAACAAAATGCTACTAAAAAGCTTTGGAAGAAGAGTTGCTAGAGAACAGCATTACAAATTAAGGAGCTGGTGGCAAACCTATTTTAGGTTTGGCTGGTTCCTTGTAATTTTTACAGCAGGTGTCAACCACTTGATAAATTGAGAAAATACCTAATTTTGTCTAAAGACACAGAAAATGATCAAACAGGGAGGGAAAGGGGGGAAAAAGTTGTAGTAGGAGAAAAAGCAAATTGGTTAATGATGGTGAGGGTTTTTTCCTTTTTTATTTTTTATGTAAAACAGTCTTTTAGTTCATGAAAAAAGAATACAGCTTATAAACCAGCTGTTACAAAGATATCTTCATTGCTAAAAATTACTGAGCACGTTGATGTTTGAGGAGGTGGTAAGGTGAGAACCTGAACGTCTCAGGAGTCTTTTACAATAATATCCGTTAGCTTTGCACTTTTAACACAGGGAAAACGCGTCCTCTGAAAGGCTGGTTGACCCACTTTAGCTCCTAAACTGCTCATCAAGACAGTGAAAAGCCTCCTAGTAGCCATCATACACATTGGAAATATATCAATTCAGATTCTGAATAAAATTAAAAATAAATCAAGGAAAATTTTTTCTTGGGGGGAAGGGTGGCAAGAAGAGACTTTAATACATTGCCTTCTGGAGCAATACTGCTCAGGAGATACTTTTTTTTTCAGCATCTGCCACGTGGAACTGGCCATTTTAAAAGGCTTATTTTAGTGCCTTGCAAAGCAAGCTGTGAAGAGAGCTAATGAGACACAGCATGGCCATTAGATAGAGGTATTTATTTAGCAGAGTCTAACACCATCTACCTTTCACAAGCAGAATGCCCACTCTGTCAGCAATAGCAGTTCCACAAGTAACCATCTGCTTCTTGCCTCTTTTGACCTAACTTTCAGTATATTGTTTTATACAGCTATCACCTAAGAAAAGATACCTAATGCTCAAAGCCATTAACAGATCGCCACAAAAACACTGGGCTTTGCTTTTAGCAATGCTAAAGCAAATAAAAGTTTATGCATCACACGGGACATTTTTCCCTATGCTTGTCACAGAGGTTAGATTGTACACATTTCTAAGTATTAGTCAGAAAAAAAACAAATTAGAAGTTTTGTCAATCTGAGGAATCTCCAAGATCAACCTTTCAGATTCTTCTAAATTGTTCACATAAATCAAAGTATTTAAAACTGTTTTCATTCTCACTTTTTAATTTTTTCTGAATAAATTATATATGCCTACAACACAATGAACATATTGAGTCTTTGTTCCAGTCCATTCCAGTATTAGGGAAGTCTCAATGCGTTTTTTTCAAAGATGTAATCCCTAAGTCTTTCCAATTCTTTCATTACCTTAAAATACTTTTCTAACATTGAAACATTTTCTTCCATCTGTCAAAATATTGCCAGCAGAATAAAGCTGGTAGTAATTTGTCAAAATATTTAATTGCAAAAATGATCTTAAAATCAAGCCTAACTCCTTGAGCTCCTTAGAATATGCTGTCAAAGAGACAAAATGTTTTCAGAAGAGTTTGAAGGATTTAGCTGTATTCATGATAAAATTGTTTAAGCAAGAGACTAATGCAAGTAGCAAAATATATAGACACTGAAAACTGAGTCTCCATTTTGTGCCTCAATCTACAGTTTACCATATAGAACTTATATAATGAAAATTACAGTAGTGCTCCAGGGAAACTATATGTACTGCTAGGCAGACTTCCTGTATTAATTTACATCTCCTTAGGAAAAATAAACAAACAAACAAACAAACAAAAAACAAAACCAAAGTCAGCAACAGAAAACACACACACAAAAACAAACCCCAAACAAACAAAAATCACCACGACCAAAAACGGAACAAAAAGTCTCGGAAACCAAAACAATCAAAAACACTTATCCATTGAGATTTTCAACTGCTATCCAGCAAGAAAAAGCAAAAATCAGAACTACACTGTTTCATGGCTCTATATTCATGCTTTTGATATACATATTTTACAAACATAAAACTCTTAAGGAATATTAAGGCTACAAAGTTAAGCATTTTGAAATTACAAAACTTTGGATTATGGTTGTCTTTGACATTTTAATTTGGCCACTCTTCTTATATGGGTTATGGCAAAAATTTTAATTAAGTGCTTTATATACTACTTAGGATCCTTATAGCAGGGATGAATGTTACTCATTTACCAAAAAGCTCTTATAATTTTTTCCCCTTTTGTCACTGATTAAGGTTCCAAACACAGTTTATGGAACACTATCTACAGCCTCCTTTGAAAATATTATTCAATTCTTCAATGAGCTCGTTAAAATGTTCAAGAAAATCACTTTGAGACAGATTTTACTTTTTCAACATCCCTCCAATATGAGAGAACCCCCTTACACTAAGAAGCAGAGTGACCACCTTCCTTTGCAGAGCAGTTTTCTCCCAGTCTGGCCTTTTGCAGTTCAGTTCCACCAGCCCCCGTTTCAACACACTGCTACCCTGTGTCAATATCCATGCCCAGCCAGTAACTCCACCGGCTCCCCAACCTAACAACCCTAATAATCCATCTGGTGTTGCCTCAGTTCCCTATAGATGCTATGTTAGCATGTCGAGCTAACAGACCATGTCCTTACCCTCCCGTCTTTCCACTAGAATTTTACTCAGCCTAGGCTATTGCTTCTCCAAATGGGAAAAAATGTTCATTAAAAAACAAAAAAAAAGAAAGATAGCAAAACTAGGAAGTACCTCATCACCAGGATATTGCCTTATGAACTCTTGGTTGGACCTTGTCCCCACGTCAGAGTCTGCCCAGCTTGCGTAAATCAGGTGCTCTGGGGAACTGGAAACCTGCAGGAACTTTTTCACTTCTGCGTAACATTGCAATGTTGGGAGTTATTCCATGTCATTGAAATGAGTCTCAAAAGCCTTTCCAAGCAATAGAAACTACCCCATTTTGTTTTGTGTATCTTAAAATTGTATAAAAGTCCTGTATCAGATCCTGAAACACTTTTCCATCTGTATGCCTCATTTGAGTTCACCTCAGAACTAACCCTAGAGCTTGAAAAGACTCCTTTTTTGCAAAGACATTCTCAACCATTCTTTTAAGTTTGGACTTTACAAAAGCTTCTACCATGTGTCAAGATGGGCAGGGTAGATGTAAATGTCATTCCCTGAACCTTCGTGGCTTCCAACCATTTCATACAGTATGAGATTTCTTATATAATCTTGTTTCTTCTTTTTAAAAGCATGTATTTTTTAACTTTCTCTATATTTTTACTCCTATAGTTACATACTCAGAGCCTCTAACAAGCTTCTGTGAAAGTACCTGAAGGGCAAAGAAATATCTGCCAAGAAAAAAGGCTGGATTCTCAGGTTTGGCTTGAAGAAACACTAGTAAGAAGACATTCTCTCTTTAATCGTGCTATGAAAAAAAGCTTCTGGATGATACAATTTACATAGTCCCCTTCATCAGAAATACATCTAATGGTGCGTGACTCCACATGCACTGTTCCCTACAATGTCTGTGCCAGGCGTGTGAATTAGTGCCTTTTCTTTCACGTTCAGGGGGCGACAGGGAAGGATGTTAATTAAGACAGCCAAAACAAGGCTTAGGTTATTCATGTCAAATAGGTACTCTGAGAACTGCAGAGTGAAAGCAGTACATGCCCAACAGTATTTTCATTTTCAGTTACTGTAGAAAGACAGAATCTGTACCACAAACTGTAAGGTCCATGGAAGCAGGATTTGACCTTTAAGCTATAGAAGCTGTATTTTAGATTAGCCTTTTTGCAGTATATCACTATAACAGTACAAAGAAATGATAAGGATTTTTGCTGCTGAAATGTAATTTGTCTAATACAGCAGATTTGGAAGGACACAATAAAGCTAATCTGTTTTTGCAACTTCCAACAAACACTATTTTTCTGTTAAACTTATTCATGCTTACACATTAATTTCTGAGAATCTTATTTGAAGGAGGAAGAGGAATGGGAAGTATAACCGACTGAATCAAAAAGCTCAATTTCCCTGAAAGCAGTCAGGTTTTTAAGCTCCTGGAAAAGCTGCTTATAGCTATGTAAT
>VWZG01009964.1:381672-406246 GCA_013396735.1 Grallaria varia | reverse complement strand
AAAAAAAAAAAAAAAGGCATCTAAGAGGACTGAAACAACATACAGACCATTATGGTTTTTCCCTCTGCTATATTTAAAAAAAAGCCCTGCTTATGTAGGTATTTAAATGTTTTTCAAAATATATTGAATTGTTCTCAAAAGGGACACCAAATTGCCTAATGCTGTTGGCCCTCCTTGCTACAATGGCACTTCACTGGCATCTTTACCATCTTATCCACCAAGACCTCCAGGTCCTTTTCTGCAAAGTTGCTTTCCAGGCAATTGGCCCCCAGTTAGAATTGGTACATGTGGTTATTCTTCTGGAGGCTGAAGTTCAACACAGAGAAATGCAAAGTCCTGCTTGAGATTCCTCTTGGTCCATTTCTCCAAACTGTCAAGGTCCTTAATGAAGGTGTTAAGTTCTGGCACCAGTTATCCACCCCTGGGGAACTCTACTAGTTACTGGCCTCCAGCTGGACCATGGGCTGCAGATTACAAAACCTTTGAGGCTGGCAGCTCAGCCTCTTTGTAATCCACCTCCTTGTTCACTCATCTATCCATACTTCATTCATGGGAACGTTATAGGCAACTGTGCTGAAAAACTAACTGTAGTATAGATAAACAACATCCTCCACTCTCCCTTGCAGAAGGCTATCAGACTGGTGAAGTATGACTCTACTTCCTAAGTCCACGTTGACTACTTCCAATCACCTTCTTTTCCCTCATATGCTTGGAAGTGATTTCCTCTGTTATTTGGCCCCTCACTCTCCCAGGGATCATGTTGAAGATAACCAGACTGTTACCTGTGTTTTCCTCCTTGACTTTCATAAAGACTGGAATGATGTTTTATTTGCCCCAAATACCACAGTCTTTCAAGGATAATCAAGAGTAGCCATCACAATGACACTGGCCAGCTCTCTGAATACTCATGAGGGCATCCCATCAGCTCCTGTGGACACCTGCATGTCCAGTTTGTGTTCCTCAATCTTCCTCTATTGAGGGCCAGTCTTCTGTGCTCCAGACAGGTCCCATGGACCTGATTCCTGAAGGTCAGCAACAAAGACAGGGTGAAGAAGGTATTGAGTACCTCCACATTCTCCATGTTCCCAGTCACCAGATCCCCTATGCCATTCAGTAGAGGGCTGACATTTCCTGTAGTCCCCTTTTGTGGTTGATACACCTGCAGAAGCACTTCTCATTGTTCTTGTTCATAATACCCCTTGCCAGGTTCAACTCCAAAGCTTCAACTTTCCAAACCCTGTATCACCCTGTTCCTCCAGAATCACCTGTCCCTGCCACAACTTCCTGAATGCTTCCTTTTTATGTCAGCTTTATCACCATACAGGCTCCCAGAAGTTTTGCTCTACTGACTACACATCAGGATGGATTATTCCTGAGCTTGCACTGGGAGATCCTTGAGAAATCAACCAGCTCTTCTGGATCCCTCTTTTCCCCAGGTCTGTGTCTGTTGTAGTTGTGGTGTAGCTTGGTAACAGGGCTGTGCCTGTGTGCACATCCAGTACACATAAATCCTTAATTCCCTGGGTGGCCCAGGAACATCCCAGGTAGATCTCTATAGGGATGAAATAAAAGGACGTATTTGCAACTCTGGTTGCAAATATGTATTTTGACTAATTGCTAGAGAAGCTTGCCATGTGGGAATTTTGGATGGCTCTAATGATTCCCCCAGGCAGGTCCTGTTGTGCCTTTACAAACTCATCTGCTTCAATACGCTGATTATCATCCTGAATGCAATCTCTGGCCTCTTCAGAGAGACACTCAGGCAGTTTCTGCAGAAAAATTAACCAAACTGTATACAGATAAGACACTTGCAAACAGTCAGTAAACTGTTCCTCTGTATGCAGAAATGGTCCCATACAACAGTTTTTGTAGTTAAGATTACCTTGGAGATGATTTGCACATAGTTGAAGATACTCTAGAGTCACGAACATGATTGTGCCAGAAAGGTCACAAAGACATTTAAAAGTATGTAGTTCTGCAAACAACACCATTTCTTTTATGAGTGCATTTTTTCAGCCTTTTTTTTAATCTACTTCTGACAATGCTGACACAGAAAAAAAGTTGGATTAAAAATAGTTCTGTAAAGATCCCACACATATTTTTAAAAGATAGCAGAGTATATAGACAGATTGCAACATGGGTTGCCATAGGTGGTCATTTACACTTTGCCAGTTAGTTTATTTCATTTTTAATAAGTTATTGAAAAAGCCTCCATAAAAAGTTCACATCTCTATTTCTGACAAATATCTGAGTAATAAATTAACTTACAAAACAGTTGAGGAGAATGTTATTATAGCAATGTATTTTGATAATGTCAGCATATTCACTGAAATAATTAATTTGGTATCAAACTCATTTTCTTTTACAAACCTGAACTCAAAAGAAATTATAGACGAAAAAGCTATGCAAAAAGGTCAGACCAGCTATATTGTGAAATACTGTAGCAATAAAAAAGACTGTTCGCACTGAACCTGCAAAACATGTCTATGTATGATTGTTATCAACTGGCTTTAAAAAGACTAAAAGATGGCACTCTTCGAAACATCGTATAGGGGACTTGATCTAGAAACTTTTAGAAGTATTATCACACACAAATAGACAGCTGGACCAAAAAGTACAAATAAATTCACTTTGAATTTTCTGTCTCAATAATAAAAACATCTACTGTGTGCAACACTGAAAATACTTTTTAACTGTTACAAATTAGAATTAATGTCTCTTTAAAAGGATAATTTTTATCATTAAAATATTCATGGAAAAAAGTTTGTAGGCACCACACGTAATATGCAAGGAAATCTAATTAAGCTGACGCTGGAAAGAAAAGAAACAGACCTCAGCCAGCAGGACACAAATGCAAGATCTGGATGTGTCCAGGGTTACACGCCAGTTTAAGACAGAGAGCAGAGCACAAGGCTGCTTTATTCATTCAGAACTCACAATCACTACTCACAATTCAGGGAAAATCGGGCATCGTTGCTCTAAACAGTCTAAGGACTAAAGTGGTAGTATTGTTCTAGGAGGACAGCATTTCACTTTACTACATTAACTCTGCCTTATTCAATTTTGCCAAACCTTCACTCTAGGTTTCATATGAAGCATGTTCATCATCTACTACACCTACAACACATTTTCATAAGCATGTCTGGCACCTGAATTCAGAAAGGGGTTTGGCAGAATCCCAAACCACTAAAAATTAGCTCGCACTTTTGTAGCTTCATAAGCCTCTAGAGCCAGAAAGCTATGAAGGTTACTTTTAACTACAAAAGGCACCATCAAGAACTTACTACATAAAACCTTATGACTCTTTACATGATCTATCCACCAACAGGGAGTTATCCAGTCTCATCTCAGGCAAATTCAGTGGCAATAGGCAGGTCTCACCCACCAATGCCAGTCTGTTAGTCCCGGCAGAAGCAGTGAGGCAGTGCAGAAGACATCTTTTAAATTTTATTTTTTTTTTAAGATTCAAGTTTTACCTCTTGTCAGCTCTGAAATTCAAGGAAAGATATGGAGTAACTGCCAACTTCTGGTGCTGAAAATTATCTTTAGGGAAGTAGTGTCTTTCCTGTAGTTATTGACTACTTGGAATGAGAAATATTTAGGAACTCCCTCAACAATTCCCAGATGAATGCATATTACCTCACTAACAAATGCTCCACATCATCGAAAGGCAGATAAAGGAAGAAATAGGAAGTGTGGAGTCCTTTCCAAACTATCCTGCTCCCCCTTCTTTCTAGATGAGGCTATGGCTAATTTGTGTTCTGCTTGCCCACAGGTTTTCCCTACCTGGAAGCATAACCCACAGTCATTGGTCACCTTTGCCCTTTGGGGACACAGTGGTTTAGGCCCTGCTAACTACAGACTGCTTTACAGAACTCAGAAAACAAGGAATAACCAAAAGCTTAATTTCACAACAAACAACTTCTTAGGCTCTGTTTGTGCCACCTGACTTCAAAGAGGTGGTTTCTTTTTAATCAGCCAAGGAAGAAAAGAATTTGTATGCAAACAGAATTAAGCTATCAGTAAAGCACAACAGGTGAATGTGGATTCATTAAACAGAGCTTCATCTGAGGACTAAATTAGGCAGAGAAAATAGAAGGGGGAAAAATTTATATCTTGAAATGTGATAGGGTCCATTTACTAGATAAGATTACTTTTCTCTACAATACATTACCCAAAGGCACTTCCAAAACTGAGGGAGTATATTACATGGAACTAATCAGAACTTTTTTCCTAAGTAGGTCAAATGTTGAAAGAAAATCTTGAAATCTTATGCACTGTTAAAAGAAAAATCTCCTGAAAGCAGTACAGCCAAGGTGATAATCACTTTCTAAAATATCAAAACCTTCTGCATAAACATTAAATGTAGCACTTTAAAATGCACAGTCATACACCTGAGGCTGTTCTGTCACTGTCATTTTAATTCAGTCTGTAATAGTAAAATGAATTTCAATTAGATGAATTACTTTATTTGCATATATAGTTGTTTAACTTCACAAAGATTGACTTGTTTAATTTTTTTTTTAGAAATCACAACATCCCCAGTTTCAAATGGTCAGGCATATTTAGCCTTTAGACTTTGTTCAGAAGAATATTAATCAGACAAGATAGGGTTTGGGGCTTTTTCTGGTTTTATTTACAATAGGCATATTACTCTACTGAATAGCTTTGACGGAGAATGAGGCATCATGGGGAAGGACAATGAAGGGACCAGAAAAACTGAGGGAGAAATATCTTTACTGCCAAACTTCAGAAGAGACAATTCTGGCTCAGGTTGCAGTCCAACACCAGCTACACACTATCCTATATATATATATGTGTGTATAAATATATGTGTGTGTATATATATATATATACACACGCTGTCCTGTACTGCACATAACTTTGGAAATTCCCAAATTAAAAATCTCCTTAGGAGTGTGTTTTCTAGACATTTTTCTAAAGACTAACTGAAGATTATCTATTATTACCTTCATGCCTTCTTTCAAAATTCAGAATCAAAGTGCATACAAGTCCATGGATGGGTATGGAAGAGAGGTGTTGCTGTGGATGTAAATGGAAATACCACTAACCTCTCTGAAGACATATGCAATAAAGCTCTGCCTGCCTTCTGCATTAACAGATAGCAGTTTAACTGCAATTAGGACAGTACAGAACCCTTGCTGCTAAGAAATATGTTCAATTAGTTTAGGGATAGTACCAACAGAGTTTTCTGTAATCTCAGGATGCAGAGAGAATCATCTTCCAGCTGTTTGCAGCACGGAAACAGTAAACTAACATCTGGCTAAAAAAGGACATATTACTGATTACAGCTATAAAAACAGAATTAGGATTATTAATATTGCTGAAGTATAACTGAATGGGGAATGATGACTGGAAGAAGCTAAATCAAAAAGCACATAAAATATATGAAATAATTACTTTTCATTTAAATGGAATGGAAAAAAGTAGGTGATTTTCTCAGGAGTACAGGACTATACTTTGATATGGAAAATAGAGCCAAAGTAAGTCAGGTGAGATTTAGAAAGGCTCAAGAGGAATTTGCACCTTTACCACCCAAAAAAAAGCATCTTAGTAATGCACTATATCCAAACTACTGCAAACTGTGTTTCAGCAAGAGCTTCACATAAATGAAAGATATCTTTTACTCTCTTCATGAGTTTGGAGGGTTTTTCTGGTCTATAATTTGGAGGGATTTGTCTGTTATTTTGGAACTGTGTAAGGTTTTTTATTTTATATGGGAATAAAGAAAAATTCAGAACAAGAAAATAACTTGTCTTCTAGAAAATGTAATAAAATGTCATACTTGCATGAATATAGTTTGCACCTCTTTTAATGTAATTCCTTATGAATCAGAGTAGATAAGCAAGATCCTCACAGAATCAAATAAAACCAAAGACAGAGTCTAGAATGCTATTTTGCAGAAGGAACTGATTATTGCAGCAAAGAGTACTTGAAGGATGAGGATTCTCTGAAGATAAGAGGATTCTACCTACATACACAACTCAGCATTACTGTCCAAGGGAAGGTTTGCTTTGCTTATTTTCTTCACATACATAACCTGTAGGCTATATAGGACTCTTGTCTATGTGTCTAAAAGTCACACAGTATAACATAAAATGTTATTTCTAAGCCCAAGTCAAATTCTGAAATGATTCTGTATTTTCCCCCTCAAGTTAACTTATTTTGAGGTAACTCAAGGCACCAAATGTGGTTTTGCAAAATAGTATGTAGTCTTCCACATATTTGTTCTGGTCTACAGGTATGTGTTCAAGCATGAAAAACAACCTAAGTTAATTAGCAAATAACTAACTTAAGGAAGAACAGTCTTCAGCAGACATACTCCAAGCTTTACCATGCCTTCATGGAAAATAAAGTAGCTCTCCTAATTCAATCTCCACATTAAGTATTCTTAGTAAACGTGCGTGACATTAGAGAGAAAAGGTTTTGGCTATAAACCATAAATATTCATTAAGGAACTACTGCATGGCCTTTTTAGAAAAATACCTGTCTGAGAAAAGATTATATTCTTTAGAATTTTTGCCAATTTATTATTAAACAGCATTCAACTGTCTGTAACATTTCTAAATGCAGCAATTGAGAGTGAGTGAGTACATGAAAGGATAAATCTGGTTCACACAGTCTAAAATCTTCACAGTCTGGGAAAACACTACAACAGGGAAGGAAATTCATAAGAAAAAAATCTTCATCTGTCAGTCAAAGATTCTCCTGGCATGACTTCAAAACTTTACTCCCACTTTGCTATACGTTTTGATATAAAAGTTCATCCTTTCAAATCATCATGTTAGACTCTGCTAACAATCTTGTTAGAGTATCTGCAAACACAAATCTGTAAAAGAGTGAAAAATTGTTGCAATCTCCAAAACATTCTTACGACCTCACACCTTTAAAATTCAGAGTCTATTCTTAAATACTGTGTTCAACTGCCTAAGATAGTTTGCTTATGGACCTCTTTTCTTCACTCCTCTCCGTATGAAGACAGATCAGAAAGAATCTGGAATCACAATACTAAACATGGAATGAAAATACTGTTCACGGGTTTTCAGTGAATTACTTCCAAATTTTATTCAGTGGCACTTTCTATCGTATGGAAACAATGTATTAATTCCTGCAATTTTGTGTCTTATTTCTAGAAAATGCATAAACTTTGCAAATAGGTCCCAGGTGAAAGAAAGAGAATAAAACCTCCTGAGACATAAGACCATTTCTCAAATAAATGGCAGCAATAACAATCTTTTGCACACCAAAGATTTGACAAATAATAAGAAATTAATGATAATCTACAATTATCTAGATTATAAATTACAGAATCAGCAGCAGGATTGTTTTCATTTACAAAGCCAAATGTAATTATAAATAATGAGATAAGAGAACTCTAGTAACAGCCTTGGTTAAGAGCATCAAATTAGTGAGCTGAGCATAATTTGAAAAATACAACAACACTAAAGAGCCATCAGAGTGATGAAAATTGTCAGCATCTGCTATTTCACTGCAATTTGCACCTAAATCCAGGTGTAAATATAAAGGTTTTTAAGGTTTTGCACAGTACACTCTCCTACTTCCTCTACCTTCAAACACAGATGTGTAATGATTGTGCTTCATACAAGAATATCTGATGAAAAAATTAGGATTGAGAATAAAATGGTCTACCAATATTTATGACAGAGTAGGTGCTACTTTAAGCAGAAACTCAAACAGGACAAATGTTTTCCAGCCTCTATTATTTTCAAGTTGTTACTTGACAATTTCAGCTCTGTTCCTATAGAGCTTCTGTATACTATTCAAACTAATTCTGTTCTGTTTCATCTTCCGCCAAAGCTGGGCAGAAAATTAGATCACAAAAATTAATCATACTATTCAGTGACATGTGTTATTCAAAATTCTTCATTAACTTTCAAAACTTACACTGCCAGACTGATGCTGCCATTATCTGAGGTATAGAGGTGGCAACTTAGAAGGTGCAGAGAAGCTGCTACCACTTCCTATGAGCTACGACTCTTCAAACCTGACTAATTTGGGCTTCATAACCACAGTCATCCTTTTGGATTAAAAAAAGTGCTGGGAAATATCAACCCTAACCCTTTACTCTAAACATAACTGAAGTTACATTTCCTATAAGCAGTCAGACACTGAAGATGGGAATGTACCCTGGAAATTAAATAAAATTCTAATTGTGGCCCACATGACATTTGCTCTCCACTGTATCTACAGAAGAGGACAAATGCAGGCTGGACTTTGCCAGTACCTATGATGGGGAGGGAGATTACAGACAGATGAAACAAAGGAATGTGCAACTGCCACAGAGACATTCCCATAGAGCTGCTAAGTATCTTCACCCACAAACTGTGAAATCTGAGACAGCTTCGTTTCTTTCACATGACACTAGAAACAACTATGTAGATAGTGCAATACTAAAGACTCCCTCACCCTTCCTCCTACTGACCTCCTTCTTCCTACATGATCAGATTTTAAAAACATTATATAAAATATCCAATATATCTTCCCACTCAGAGCAGTGGTCATGCACAGTATGCTATCTTGCATGACATTTATGTATTAAAAAAAAAAACAGTAGCTGAAAACTACATTGAGCACTACATATTTGCTAGTCAGAAGTTTGATTTTAAGGCCTGACCTGCCTTTTTGTTATTTATTTTGCCTGTGTTACAGATACAGAATCAGTACTGTTTTAACTAGAAAAATGTATTTAGGAAAGGGTGGGGGGTGTGCAGCAGCCTTTTCCGTAACATTAACATCATAGCACAGAAGTGACACAGGAAAAGTTACTCCGTAATTATTTTACATTTGCTGGCACACCCTTTCACTCACAACTAACTCAAAGGAAAAAAACTTAACTAGAGAAGGAAGGCTGCCTAAGAGCAATCTGTACTTGGAAACAGAACTCAAAAAAAGAAGGTTTCTTGATTTGAAAGAATTCCTCTTCCCCAGAATCCAGAATTCAGAATCCAATGAAGTTTATTAATTTCAGTGAAAGTCAGTTGAAGAGTTAATATGAACATTAAGTCTGCAGTTCTTACGCTCTTAACACCACAAATTTTGGAATGGATAATATAACAATTGCTTTGAGATTAAATACTGGATTTGGAACATTGATTTGAGACACTGGACGGCTTTGGGGTACCAACAGTTAGGCTCTGGTAACATAGATAATTACATTTTAAGACTTCAAAGTCACGATGGCTACTTCTAAGACCAAAAATAGATGGCCTCAGGAAAGGCACTAAGCATATTTGAGTGCTAGAGAGAAAAGAAAAAAGAACTGACAACTCAATAACTTAAAAATTCAACAACAGATCCCACAGACCGATTGGCTAAGATATCACATTTTTTAATCACTTTTTGCCTTCCATTTGGCAACAAAATTGGTACTAACATTTAAAAAAATTTTCCTCTGCACACAGAAGACCTAAAAAGATATTTTTAGCCTAGTTTCCTAAGGAAATGAAACTTATCCGTTAGGCCCTCATCACAATAACTTCTGAATACATAGAGTGACTTCTGCCAGGTCTGACGGTGTAAAACATATCAGATTCCCAAAAATGGCAGCTGGGAGAGGAAAGAGAGTGTAACTAGTGCTCCCATTGTGGGGCTGCCTTCGTTCGGCATCAGGGAGAACACCCGGGAGCTTCTCCCTTCCATCTCTGGTCGCAGGCTGCTGTAGTTGTGCTGTCTGGGTGGAGCGGGGAAAAGAGAAGGCTGCTTTTGTCTGATTGGCCTGTTTGCTTTAATGAAAGCTGGGATGATTACAGATTTACATGATTCCCATTTAGTTTGAAATGAAAACAGCATTGACCAAATCCCTCAATAAGATGTATCTTGTCACAGATTCACCAAGACTTTTAAGAACAGTGTAGCTTTGCTGAGGATCCACATCAAGCACTGCAATGCAGTGATGGCTGAAGGGGTGACATTTAGTACTGACATGAATGAGGGTAAATTTTGAAAAATTCCAAGGAGATCTCCTGTAGCTGAAAAACTAGGTAAAAGAATGACGATAACAACAAAATTTGGTATAAAGAAGCAGACAACAATATTAAGGGTTAAGATGTCTGCAAAACAAGCTTGTTCTGTCACTTCAGTAAGTACATTGCTAATCACACTTGTTCCTCAGATGAGGGAGTGGATGGCCTCAAAAAGCAACACCTTTGGCAGCTATTACTACTATAACTTACTACTGTTAATTTTTTTCTTCTTACAGAAGTTACTGGATGTTTTCTTTGATGATTCTAAAAAGACATTAGTATTAAAGGTAAATTATGTGGAAGCCTTTTCATTAGAGCACACTCATAATGTAGAGCAAGAGTGGCTGGCAGGCACAAGGTTACTCCTAAGCTGAGCCCTCCACAATCCACCATGTTTTCTTCTGTGAGATTCAAACTGAATTACTTTTACTGTTTTTCAATATGAGATCATAAATATAATAATTTCAAATGCTTATTTTTTATCAACCTCATGAAGCTCCTCAAACATTTGGCTTCATGTTTTCATCTTTCAAAAGTAAATATCCAAATACGAAAAGAATACATAGAAGCCATTTTGTAAATACATGCTGTGGAAACTATAGACTATCAATGTGGATAGACAGCTTGCAGTAAAATAAAATATGTTAATGAAGAACCCAAAGTACATTAACGATTAACAATGTCTTCCCTGGGAAAAACACCCGTTTACTGGGGTTTTTTTCCTTGCTTGTTTGAGTTTGAGCTTTGGACTTTTATTGCTAGGAAGATTATAACTAAAAAGCTCCTAATACATTTCAAGTAACGATATTAAGTAAAAAAATATACTGATGACAGAATTTAGCTCACTGTATGCGGAAGTTTAAATTATAAGCTTTGGCTAGGTTTGTTGTTTTTTTAGGCCTTCCTGGGAAACGAGTCAGATGACATACATTGACAAATCAGAGGTATTCCCTACTATCTCACACCACGTGGGATATACGAGTGGGGGAGGAGGTTCTGGCACACACTCTCTTTGGACACTTTCTTTGGTCAGTCTCTTTGGTGCAGTCCCTTCTCCTCTGGCCGTGTCAGTCTCTCGTCGGGCAGGTGGTGTGGGAGAAGGATCGCAGCTCGGGGCTGGGCGTTTCTGTATTTGGGTAATACAGTGCCTTGTCTGTCTTCCTTGGGTGTGTATATGTATATATATAGTACTGTTTGAGTTACCTGTCTTTTTTCCCTGTACATATGTATTTGCCTGGTATCCATGTTGTGTGCATAAGTTCCCTTTTCCTCCTCTGTAAATAAATATATATATATCTGTTCCCCTCACGATCTGAAGCTTTTAAGTTTTCTCTCCTTCCTCTCGGCTTTTTTTGCCATCTTTCTCCCCTTTGGAGGAGATTTGGTGGGGGGGAACCTGTGCTGGTCCTGGGAAGCTCTGAGCAGTGTTGCCTTGTTTTGGTTTTGCCCAGGGTCAAACGTCTACATCGTATTAAATGAATGCCATAAAACCACTTCTGAACTGGTGTGCCCTTCCCCAGCATTGGGGTATATTTAGCTACATCACAGACACATAATCAATAAGATAAAGATAAATAGTTGTAACAATTAAAACCCATATTACAACTAAGAATCCAATCTAAATCCCATTCAGATCACTAAATACAGGCTAGAACCTCCCATTGTACTGCTGCCAAGAAACCCAGCTTGAACTTAATACAGACTTTATGGCTGATTGACAGGTTTTTGAGCACAGCAAGCATAAACTCTGATTATTTTAGCCTTAGCTATACATCTCCACTGTAAGACTACTTCACTTCAGGTTATTTAGCGTATTTAAAAGTGCAACAACTAAAAAGTATTTGCTTGTTCATTTAGCCTATTATTTAGGATGTTTAACTATAATAATTATTACTACAAGGACCTGCAACTGAAATCATCAAAGAAGAATTTTCCAACCACCAAGCGCTACCAACACAGATGGTTTCAGCTCATGAAGGACTGCACAGCGTAAGATATACTACTTGTGAGAGAAATCAAAGTTCATTTTTCAACTCATTCAAAAAACATCAATTAAACACCTTTCAGACCTTACAGGCTTGCTTTGGTTTTGCAACTGTTTTTTATCATTTTGGTAGTCAGCTTGTAATTTGTCAAGTGAATATACCCTTCTGATTCTGCATGAAGTTTGTTGCTAAGGCAGGTATGAGTCTAGATTTACTCACCATTAACAACACAGAGAACCACTTTTTTTTTTTACGATTATGATACAATAACACAAAACAATACATCATATTCAATGTTTAATCACTGAGGATTATTTTCAATTCAACTTTCAGTTTAGATCTTGAGTGAAAGGAACTTACCAGTTAGAGCGTACATGGTCTCGTTGATGTAACTTATGGTGGTTTAGAAAGCTAGCAAGGCTGTTCTGATATTAAAAGCAACAATGAAGGGAAGTGGTTAGTCAACTAGCTGGTTCTGTTATTCCCTCCCACTTCTTACAGCAGTAACTAACTTGGTGGGGTCATAATTCAGCTTACTACCCCAGTCCTTAATTTTGTTTGTTTAAAAAAAAAAAAAATAAAAGCAGAAGAGATACACCACTTTTGCAGGTTTATCAGTGTTCCAAACCAGATATTCAACACCTAACAGTCATAATAAAATACTAGATACAACACCCAAGCAATAGTAATCTCTGTTTACTTTGAGAAAAATAGAAAAAAAAATCAAAGAGAAACAAAAATCTTACTAACAGTAGTTTTTCTCATTGCTGCTTTGAACTGAAGAAAATAAAAGGCAAACCATTCTGCAATAGTGGTAATGGAAGAATAAATTAGCTGTATAAATAATTAGTCAAGTTACCTAACAGACCTGATTAAGCTGATTTTGAGTCAACAGACAGGAGTTTTTATGCAGTTATTTATGCATCTGTACTTGAATAAGGGATGGTATCTGACCAAGGGTAATGAGACACAGAAAAGAACTAAAAATTACATAATTATTTTTTAATTAATATGTTTAATTTTTTCCTTAAAGACATATTTTTTTCTAATACACAATGTTTAACATCCCATGTAAAAGGAATGCTGAAAGAATTAACACAATCTGTGTCCTTATTTAGTGAGCTCCTTTAAACACCAAGAATTTCCATTTTTAGCAACAGTATTTGGGAAAAAAAAAAAAAAAAAACCAAGACGTCTCTCTTTGTTTCTGTGCATTAAAACAAAACAGATTAAGAAAAGTTGGTTAAAGCTAAGCCACAGAAATAGCCCAAGTTTATCTTTACATTTTCTGGTCTTATGGTTTACTCAATGCTTTACTTTAGCATTTGTAAAGTACATTAAAGGTTTAGTGCCTATACAATCAAGGGCTTTGGGTGTTTTGAGTACTTTAGATAAATCACAAACTAGATCAAAGTTCAACTTCTCTCCCTACCAAAAAAAAACCACTCACACCCAAAAGCCAACACATGACTGAGGCCACAAGGAACCGCACTCTGTGTCCTTCTCCGTAGCCCACACTCTCTGCCCCAGTGAGCAGACTACAGAAGCTCTCTTGCTTTCTTGAAAGCCACTACACTGCAGGACACTGCCATACTTCAATTTCTCACACATTTCTTTCTTTCTTTGTTCCATCCATAGGGACTGCCCATCTAACACAAGGGAGAAGCTATGTTCTGTAAGTCTATCACACATGCATCACCACCCTCTTTCACAGTAGGTCAATTCCAATAGCATTCTTGTTGCATCTTCCCAGTAACTTAGCATCCAGTTGGATATCACCAAGGCTCATTTGCTATAGCTTGACAATGCAAAAGACTTTACAATAGTACTATAAATTTCTACAATAGTTAGTTTCTAAACAGCTTCTGTGTAACCACGT
The DNA here is from genome assembly GCA_013396735.1 of Grallaria varia. NCBI lineage: Eukaryota > Metazoa > Chordata > Aves > Passeriformes > Formicariidae > Grallaria > Grallaria varia. The sequence goes on along the minus strand of VWZG01009964.1, from coordinate 392,378 downwards.
CCCTACTCCTGGGAGAAAAAAAACAAAAGAAGCTGGAGACACATGTATCCTCTAGAACCTGCTGAAAATGCAACTTGTGGAGGTTATTAAAAGAGACTTTACTCAGTAGGAGTAGAAATGTGGACCTGTTTCTGATGCAATTTCCTTGTATCGTAAGCAAATAAGTCATAACACATCACACTGGAACTGCTGTGAGTTCCTGCTCTCTTTCAAAATACTGTCCCATAGCTTCACTTACTTGATGGTTAAAACATTTCGGGGTTTTCAACACATATGTTGAAATAGCTCATACAGACCACTCACAGCTCATCTGTAACCATTGCTTTTTATGTTGTCCTTTAGCTTAGGGACACCTTTCCCCTTCCTTGTAACAACTACACTGGGGCAAGTAAGTCTCAGGCTGTGGAGTAGCTTTGACAGCTTTACACTACACATATTTAGGGAAACTGGGGGTGGGCAGGTGGGTGTGTTATTATGCAGGGACACCTTCCACTAGATCAGGTTGCTCAGAGCTTCATCCAAATTTGCCCTGAACTCCTCCAGGGATGGGGCATTCACAATATCACTGGGCAACCTGTTCCAGTGCCTCACCACTGTCACAGTAAACAAATTCTTCCTAATACCTAATCTAAACCTACTCTCCTTCAGCTTAGATCCATTCCCTCTTGTTCTATCACTACATGCCCTTGTGAAAAGTCCTCCAGCCTTCTTGTAGGTCTCCTTTTAACTACTGGAAGATGCTGTAAGGTCTCCCTGGGGCCTTCTCTTTGCCATGCTGAATGGCTCCAACCCACTCAGCCTGTAACCATCTCTAGTTACTACATAAACAATCTATTATTCAAACATCCATGAAAAGCCTTCAACATTTTCCATTAAAATCCACAAATATGGGGTCTTTGGAACTCATCAGATCCTGTTACCATGTCCTGCTTGAGTCTGCTCTGTATATGCTTGTGCCTTTCTGCACAAGAGAGAGCATGAAATAGAGCGGTTACTTAAATAACAAAGTAGAGCTACATTACCAGTGCAAGGGATTGCATCATATAAAAGGGATACGATCTTCTTCTATAGAAGAATCAATTGAAAAATCCTTTCAGCATCTGCTGAAATCTCCGCATTCATTTGTTCAGCGGCTTATCAAGAATTAGTAAACTTCGAAAATTGAGAGCAGATAAAAGTTACTGTCCTGGGGGTAGTGCATAAAACTTTCTTCATTGGTCACAATATCCATAACTAGTGGATATTGTTTTGCCAAATGGCAAATATACCTGACATCCAGACACCCCATACATTTTGGAATAGTCAACTATAGTGTCTACTACTCTACTCATTCTACTTCTACAAAGTTGAAACACTGCTGTGTTTACTCAGATTTTCTACCAGGTCAACACCACCACAACAGAAAGAAAAAGCTACATTTCAGACAAAACATGATAAAGTAGGAAAAATTTTATATATTAAATATCTATTTTTCTTCCAGTGTAATTGTTAACTATGTCATCCTTGGTATCTTAGGACATGATTAGAGTCCTCCTTCTTATTTAAAATAAAGTAAAAAAAATTTAAACTATTTCAATTGCCATTTATATCAGATGTTATACATTACTGAAATTCCTTGAGGAAGTGTAACTTTTACAAATTTGGCCAGCTTGTTTCATTTCCCTAAGTTGTTTCTTTACAATATCTTTGCATAAAGGGCAGGGTTAAAAAAGAAACAGTATCTAAAAAAAGGTGTTCATATAGACAAAAGAGAAACAGCATCTTTTAAAAACTGACCTGCTAATACTAAACATTTTGGTCTATTCAATGGACTGAAAACACTCCTAATTAATTTAATAATTCCAGGGCTGCACATCCCAATGTGTGTAGCATGTTCTACAGTGTAGCTCTCAGCTAGCCACAGAACTCTGGCTTTCTGAAAGGTTTTTGGAACAGCAAAACCTTCCCAAAGCCAAGAGCTCCATGAGAGAAAAGCTTGAGAATTACTCACATTCCAGCAGAATCAAACCCAGCTTCCCTTTTTCAGACCACCTTGAGGCTTCTCCAACACAAAGACTGAGACTAAACAAGCACTAAATTAAATGAGAATGCTCTTTATCCCATTGAGGGTTACACAAGGAGCAAATTTACTTTACAAAGATGTCGTATTTTCAGAGTCTAGAAGACAAGTGTAACTTATGCCTGGATCACTCTTGGTACAGGCCCCTCAAGCTGTTCTGGATGGAGTCGCTCCAAGAAGGTTCAGCACTGCCTCCTCCATGAGTGATAGTCACAAAGCAGCATCTATCTTCTTATGCTACTTATGTTCCACAGCCAGAAAAGAAACTTATTTTGTACATATTTGTTCTTATCTCATGGATCCTCACTGTGTGAAAAGACTCTGAGCATGCTGGAACGTCCAGATCTATTTTAGATCTTTCCTAGATAATGTTTTCTCTTACAATCCAATATCCCATTATTTCTGACTCTGTGATCTGGGGCACTGTTCACAGTTTGACTTAGAAAGAGATGACTGAAGCAAGGTACCTGGAGCTGTCACAAAGGCTTGACTTCTAAAGTTAAACTCTTCAGTGAAATTTACTACTCATTTTAAAACAGCTTTTTTTTGGAAATTTTCTTATATACCTCTGTCAAAACCCAGAGAGATCAGCACCTTACACACAAAACCAAACCAAAGCATAATGGTTTTCTATATAACATGCTGTGAAATATTTCATTGGCAATGAAAATCATGAGTTTCACATTTGTGCACAAGCATTTGCATGTGAAATTGTACCACCTTTTTTAACATTTCTTGTAACAGCTCTGGGTTTTCCACGCTTACATACACATTGCACTTCATAATACAATCTAGATGCTTCCTTTACTCTCAGTGTGAAAGAAGACAAATCCACCATTAAATTCCATTTATGATTCCACTGCTAAAAATGACTGTCACAGGATGCTCAAAGTGAAAAAACTTTAAACAAAATTAGATCAGACAGGATGAGAACCTTTTCCCTCTTTCACATTTCAGAGTATGCAGCAGCTATGGCAATAAGCCAAAATACTATCATGTACAAGTCAAATTAGGTATAATTTCTCATTGAAGACTACACATTTCAAACAAATTCAAAACCACTCAAGTTGGCTCCCAAAACCCTTTTCACATTTCCTTTAACTTCTAGATGACATACTGAAAATATGAAAAAATTGAATAAAATGTGTTACAGATCTGGTGTTTGCAGCAATACTTCAAAAAACTCATAATGTTTTGGGAGCTTTTATTCACCTTTAATTGCTTTTAAGGCTTCAATTTTTAGTTTATATATTCCAGATATACCAGTCCAGTGTTTTAAAGAACATAAAAATAAATCTTCAAAATGTGAATCAGAAAAATAAAAGAAGAAATATAAATTCCCTGGTCACTTTGAAGAGTATTGACCTGGTATAGCCAGCAAGTTTACACTTGCAGGAGAAAAAAATGGTGCAGAGAATAACATATTACAAGTCTTATTTCAGTGTGGGTGGGGAGGAAGATAAAGGACAAGTGTCACTGCATTGAATCTACAACTATTCTTTATCATGTTTTTAACATATGGCATGGATACACAAAGCTCCAAATGAGAGCATTTTGGATGGAGTTTTTTTAATATCACAAGAATAAACAAGTAAAATAGAGTACTAGAAGGGAACACCATATAAAACACTTTGTTCCCCTTTATCGAAGAAAAATATCTTCCACTTTCTCTTCAAACTCAATATCAAAACATATTCCAACTGTTGATTTTGGCCAGAAAACCTCAATAGGATTGCTCCCCAACCACCCAGATTTCACAGTTATAGTGGCTGGTGATATTTTTGTATTCTCCTGCCTTCTTGTCTATAATTTACCTATCATTTAAGTTTCCAGGCTTCATCTGAAATATGTATCAGAATAAGATCTGGACACGTATCAGCTATTCCTCTCATACTGAGTTCTATAGAAAATAAAGCTGGGTGTGTTGCCCAGCCAGGAACTGCAGCACATACCAGTAGGTACCCATGGAACAGGTCCAACCCATACAGAAATATCATTAAATTCACTAGGATTTTTTTTTTTAAACTTTACCTTTTATTTATAGAGGACAACTCCAAACACCTAATACATGCTTGTACATTAAAGTTTTAACAGCAGAAAGACTATCTTACCTCTTATACTTCCCTTTTTTGGCATTACTTTAGATACAGTGATGACTGCTGGCTCATAGGAAAGTGACTTCCCTTTTTCAGGGAATTGTAAATGCAAGAGCTTAAGTTACTATATTAACTTTGTTTCAATACTCTCAATTACAGATAAAGTATCTGGGGAAAAAAAAAGAAAAAAACGGAGGAGGAAAACCTCATAATGATTCTTTTCCTCAGTTTTTCTCCTAATTTATCAGTAATGTTTTATCTCAGTTTTTGAACCTGCCTTTTCTCCTTGTTTCTCCACAGCAGTAGAAGCACAGGTAGTTTCTAACACAGATACTAATGAGATAAGGCTAGTCATTCAATGATTAGGAGAGTGGGAAAGAGAAAGACAAATAGGTTAAAAATACATACATTGAGTAATTATATGCCTAATTCCAGCTGAATTCTTTAACATCTCCTGGCTTTCCCCCCCCCTAAACTCTCTGTCTCTTCTTTACCAACAATTTTTCCTCTTCTGAAACAGAAGTACTGCATGATCATGTCTTTCACATAGACAGCAAATGATAGAAAGCAGCATGTAGTTTTTTGAAGTGCAAGTGACTCATAAAAGAAGAAAAATATTTACTCAAAACCAAGTAAGAGCTGATTTTTCTTCTTATTTCCATAATTTCTCCAGAGGCTTTGAAAGCTCAGTCAGCTCAGTTAGCTTTACACTACGTAGAGCTTGATGAACAGTCAAGCTCTAGGTGGATTTTATTTGGTAATGCCTTAGGTTCTAGTTATTCAACATCTAACTGCAGTTTAATCTTCTAATCTCTTGTTCTGCCCATCAGTATGAATTTTACATATGCCAATCTCTAATTGTTTAAGAGAAGCTTAAAGAAAAAAAGTGAAAGAAGAAATATTTGAAGGTTAAGATTTTAAGGGACTTGGTGCACACGTCACATTTTGATAAAGAAGCTAATCTCTTCCACGAAACAGAGCAAAATCTATGTAGGAAAGTTTTAATCCTCGAAGCGATACTTTCTATCTTTTAATAAACTTTGCTATTATATGCTGAACCATGAAAAATTTTGAATGATGTTGCACAAGTGATTGTACTGCAACTGCTTTCCAGTGTTTAAGCACGTATATCTAACTGCTTCCACAAGTAACCTGAAAATCTCTTCCAATGTTGTCTTAATTTTTAATTCAACAGGAGATAGCTGCACTTGGCTGTCAGTGTCTTTAAACAGTAAGCAAACACTACAGCTCTGCAATGTACCTTTCTTGTAAGAAAAAAAAAAAAAAAAAGGAGTCTGCAATTATCACTGTGTGGTACCCTGTATATCAGTGTGCACCAGAACATAAAAAGTGCCTATTATCTGTACTGTTACAGACTACAAAAAGTGCACCTTTAAGGCAGTACAGCAATTTACCAAGGATGGTGTGACTTTAAATAACTGTGTTAGAGGAATGACCATTAAACAACTTTTAATGGCTGCGTCTACAGAAAACTTTGTGGCACAAAGCCACAGATCTTTCTAATCTGAAATTTATATTTAGATACATAATTTCTTTTATCTGTATACCAATTTCTCATTGTTACAGAACATATGCTCTTCCTCAAAATAACTTGCTATTTTTGTACTATTACTCAGCCACATACTTCCACAAAGCTGCAAGTGTTACTTCAGATAAACTTAGTGGCTTTTTGGCTAGTTTCCATGTTACTTTAATGACAGAAAAAAAGACTACCTAACAAAGCATGCTCCTGTACCCCGTCCACCAAACTTGGGTTCGCTTTGGGGGAGGGCTGTTATCAGTCCCCAGTTGACTAGTGGGAAAGAAAAAGTACAAGCTCTTGCACATTTTCCCTCTGGTAGAAGTCCTTCAGACAGGAATGGTATCATATCCTATCTCTTAGTAATTCTGGTGACTTTTTCTGCTATTTTAAGTATTTATGAATGGAATACAGTAGTGGTCCAAATCGTACAATTACCTCATCAAAGGGTGGATGAAAGACTGTTAAACATTCATAAGATTTAACAAAACATTTCACAATATAAGTATCTTTCTAAGTCTTTGTTTTGATACATTCAGCTACAGCAACTTAAATTTCAAATGTTTTCAATAAATTACCACTGCCTCACTAATTGCTATTCAGATACTATGCAATCTTTGAATTTCATAGCCCTTCTATATACTAACTCTACCAGAACATTTTTTCATCAGCTGTTATCATGAGAACACCAATGTTATTTCCCTCCCCCAATCAAATATGACTGTGCAAGACATACACTTCAGCAACAAAAGTCTTATTTTATCTTTAGAAGTAACTTTTTGCAATCACAGAGATATGTGGGGTTTGATACGTATTTTTTAAAATAGAGACACCCCACACACTTCACATAGAAATAAAATCTTTCAGTATTCTTCAAAATGAAGCAGCAGCTTGTTTCCTATGAGATTTGAAAAACAAATTGACAGTCTTTCTCTCCATTTTGATCACCATGATAAATTCAAATTTGTACAGATAGGGGAAAAAATAGGAATTTAGCAGGACACAATAGTACTTGCTAAAACATAGTTGTTTTTATTCTAACTATGCATAAATTTCTTGCCAACTACGTGCTTTCTTTTCTGTCTTAGAAAATTATTTTGGACCACATTACATGGAGCTTATCATATAAACTAATACATTCTCATGCAAAAACTCTCATTTGCTCAATCACATCATTTGTACNTAAAAAAAAAAGTAAAAAAAATATCTATAAATAGAAATAATTTTGACCCTAGAAATGTATTGAATCCTCATTTTATGTTATAAGACTAAAAAGGACTGGCTAAACTTGGTGATTTTGGGCCACTGACCTTTCTCTGCAACTCTTCTCTGAGGAAGCTATAAAATCTCTGTCCTGAAAGATCTTCAACATGTTTTGAAGAACAAGGTTTCCATTTGTTTGGGGATGTTCTGAGAGGAAACACGCTGCTTTCAAGAACTGCTTAAGCTACAGGAAAAAAAATGTTTTGGACACAAGAATTCTGAAAATTGAATGCAAATTAATTGTTTCATCACACAGTGAATGTATTATATGTTGTTTGCACAGCTTCAGTCCAGCAGAGCCATAGTTCACTTGGTCATTTCTGGACATCCAACATGAATAAACAATCCACAAAATGTTGTGAACTTCTTTTTTCCTTATGTGTATCTGACCACTTTTTAATATCAGTGGGTTTTAATCTATTTTCTCTATAGTTCTCAGAGATGACAATTATTATCCTATGAAAAATTCTCCTAAATTTTTTGTGATCATAAGTAAAATTGACAGGACATAAATGCGTTGGGAGGGAAGCAATCTCCAGCTGGGGGAGCACTGAAAGACCTGAGAAAGGGCATACATGTTCAACTGCTCCAGGAAGAACCAACCCTACGAGAAAGTGTGACCAGCTTAGGCGTTAGCCCCACACTTAACAGAAATTAATCTATGCTTTTATAGATGTATTTCTATTAGCATCGTCCTTCCAACATTAGCTATCCTGTAAGCTACTGTTGCAGAGTTTTCCATATTTCTTGCATGACCCCTGCTGAGGACTGCTCCGCGTTACACAACTCATCAGGATGTGAGAAGCTCTAAGGAGGAAGTTTGGGCTGTTCACTGAGAGGCAGGGAGGGGACAGCAGTAATGTACTGACCTTCTGGTTTCACTTGTCCATACTCTACCGCATTCCACCTGCTACTGGTAAGTAAATTACTTGCCTTATTTAAAACTAGCAGAACAAAAGCAAAAAAGTGTAATTGCCATGCTGGTTTAGTCATTAGAAATCCACTCTCTCTTACCAAGTTATTCCCACAGTTTATCTGCCCGGCAGTCAGATAGCTGCCTCACATCACAGAACAGCAGGGCCACTATCACTTAATCATTATCATCAAACCACCTGCAGCCACACAGACAAGGCTAAGGTGGAGTATTCTTTGCCTCTCTGTACCACTTTGTCTCCTGCTGGGAAACTAGCCTGTTCTATTTTCACAGAAGTGTAAGGTTAACACAGTATGATTCTGCTGCCATAGTACTGCTGGCTAGCAAAATAATTTTTCAATATTAGACATTAATGGGTAGTTTGGAAAAACTTCTTTAAGATGGTTGTCGTTGCTGGGCATATATTGATGAAGAAATGCTTTATCAACCAAAAGGAAACTACAGATAGCATCAAAACAATGAGCACAGTGTTTGTCACATGTATGTGAATGACATTGTAGCCTGAAATGGGTCCAACTGTAAATTCATAAGTAATAGAATAAAAAGTAATAGGGGAAACAATTAAGCAATGTGACCTCTGTATACATAAGACATGCTTGAATCAAAGTTCAGTTTTAATGTAGTGTGTTTGAATAAAAAATTAAAACATATGAATCAAACCTTGAATTTAGTGCATTTGAAAAAAAAATTAAAACATGACCAACAAAAATTCTAGACTGAATTTTTTTTACTGAATTTTGTTTAAAAGTGTCCTAGTCCACAGTCTGGAGGAGCTAACATTCAGTTACTGAAACTATTCAAAATTAAGGAAGCTGTGCATCTAAAAGAGACTTCATATATCTCAATACTACTTTGTTGGTTTCCCTCCATTAAGGGACGATGAACTGAGATCAGATTATAGGGTTTTTTCCTTTAAAAAAGTAATAAACTACAAAAACTCCTAATTTAAGAATTAGGAAGTCAACAAGATAACATGCAACAACTTCAACTGATTGTTAGATGAATTACAAGACCAATATCTTGTCTTCACCAGCATTCTCAAGCAGCTGTCCATGGAAAAGCAACAATAGGACATGATATTCACCTGAATAGTCTTCCAGACTCCAAAACCTTCCCTTAGACTCAGATTTTTTTAAAAAATAGCACTTTCCTTTGTTTTGAACCTTTTCTATCAGCTCCATTTGATCCCCTTTAGTGCTCCACGGGAAGCCCATGCTTGAGCAGCCTCCTGGCAGGACCTGTGGATCCTTGGGGAGAGGAACCCCTACTGGAGCACATTTACTGACAGGGATTGTGACCCCAGGGGGGCCCATGCTAGAGCAGTCTGTTCCCGAAGGACTGAACCCTGGGGAAAGGTAGCACTACAGTAGTTCCTGAAGATCAATGGTCCATCGGAAGGACTCACATTGGAGAAGTTCATGGAGCACGTTCTCCCATGGGAGAGACCCACACTGGAGTAGCTGAAGAGTGTGAGGAGTCCTCTCCCCTGAGGAGGAAAGAGTGGCAGACACAATGTGTGATAAACTGACCACAACCTACATTTGTCATCCCTCTGCAACTCTTGAAGGGTGGAAGTAAAGAAAATTGGGAGTGAAATTGAGCCTGAGAAGAAGGGAAGGGTGGGGGGAAGGTGTTTTAAGCCTTGGATTTCACTTTCCCATTATGCTACTCTGATTTGACGAGCAATAAATTTAATTTCTCCAAATCAAGTCTGTTTTGACTGTGATGGTCATTGGTAAGTGATCTGTCTCTTCCCTTATCTTCGTGCATGAACCTTTTGTTATATTTTCTCTCTCCCAAAAAACTGAGGAGGGGAGGGATAGAGCAGCTTTGGTGAGCACCTGGTGTCCCACCAGGGTCTACCCACAACTAGCAAAGAACATGGCTATGTTTATGCATGCCAGTCAAAAACCTGGCATCTGACACCTAAAACATTTATTTGGCCAACACCGTACTGCAAGATACCTCCAGAGCTGACTGACCCAAAAAAACCCAAACACAAAGAAAACTGACTAGAATATTTGAATCATTATTTAATTTACATGTCTAGGACTTCACTCTCTGGTTTCCTTGAATTGATTCTTTGTTGTCCAGCTCTGATGGATCTTTACCATTCTGAAAATACAGCAAAAGTTCCAGTTTCTTATAAAACAGCATTTCAGGCTCCTTGAGTTTACTTAAAGTTTGACCCACTATGAAAAGAACCATTATTCAGATGAGAGCCTTATCTGGATACCTGTCTAAAATATGTGCGGTTCAATTCCCATGTTACACATTATTGTTGGGGCATCTCTTATGCCATAAAAAAACAAACAAACAAACAAAACCCAAACCAAACCACACCAAACCAAAACCCACCAAAACCAAAACAACACTACACAAATAACACAAACCCAGAATACTTTACATTACTTGCATATATATATATTTATTAAAAGAATGTAATTTAAAACAGGAAATTATTATTGCTTATTAAGGAAAGCATCTTTCTCACAGTCCTATATTCACATTAAAATAATCCAAGAATTTGTCAATCACAAACTATTCAGCAGATACCAGAAACGTAGTTTGGCATGTAAAGAAGTATTAGGAGTTTGAATGACACATTTACTGATAAAATATGAATATATTAATTTGAAGTGTATGTTTCTACATCACAAATCAGATTTAGTTTTCCGGCTACAAAAAAACTAACTTTTTACAAATTCATATTCAGTCTATTGTAATACAGCCTTGATCAATACTGCCAATTCCTGCAAGTCTTGCATATTCTGGTAAAGAAATCTTCTATCAATATTAAAAAAAAAAAAAAAA